>CM040184.1:53696451-53751451 GCA_022606455.1 Callitettix versicolor | reverse complement strand
GAAACCCTGAAAATTCAACATTTGACAGTGTATGCCAAATTCTAAGTGGAGATCATGTTGATCCACTTTTGGACATTCTTTCTCCAGGTAAAATTCCTCTCCTAAAATTTTTCCCAGCTAAAACATGTGATGCAGAAAGATCTTTCTCTGCATATAAAAACATTCTGAGTGACAAACGTCTTTCAATAATCCCAGAGGACATAGAAAAGAGAATATAAAGAGCACTGCTAGAAAATTTAAGGTATAAACGTTTTTTGAGTGTTCTAATTCACAAGATAATAAGTTTGTATTAAATATTTGATATTACATATTTCTCCCAATTTTACATAATTTACAACATATTTCACTGTTTTCTGGTACACATTTTTCTAAGTGACACTATATAAAACTCCAAGCTCTAATAATAACAAATCTTGAAAACACTATTCGAAAGAAAGTGTAGGCCTGACATTTCAATTTTGTTTTTATAAAATGTTTGGTAGTCTACTAATTAATTTACAAGTTATAATGAATTGTTTAACTATACACTACAACACAAAATAAAAAAAAGTATTCTATGTATTCTAGTTATATTTTTAACATGTAGAGTAATATAAATCATGACGTGAATAATAGGCCTACGCTGAAACTATAAAACCAGGAAAAATGGAATAAAACCGTTATTGTTTTGAAAATCTACAGTGACCTCGTTCTGCGGGCTTCGTGACTTCAAAGATCATAAAACTTGATTAGGCCTAGGCTGTAATTCAGACTTAATTATTTCGAATTTAAGAAATAAATTTATAAATACAGTGTACTTTTATGTTAGTAGCTTACAATATTTTTTCAGAAACACTTTTAAAATGTTTAAAAATTTTTGAAAATTGTTTACTCGATCATATCTGATATGCTTAAAGATATCAGTTGAAATAAAGTACTCACACAGAAAACAAAATCTAACACAAAATTTTGATTAAATTTATGCAAGTTATGTGCAAATTATGTGTTATCTCCACATAAATGAATAAGCTAATTCGTAGAAAACAGTTATGAAGCGTTAACAACAGAAATATACCTGCTTTTTACCAAAATTAAGTCTGTTTGTAAACCGAAAATAAAAATGGAGCATAACTTTTGAGAAAAAACACACAATTCAAACAGTAATTATTTTTTAAAAATTACCGGAAGAATAACTACTTGGCCTAGTAAAAATTTAATTTCTAAAACATGAAAGAATATATGTTTTTTCTACTTTTGAAAATAACAATATTATTTAAAATTTAATGATAACTTATTCACTTACTAATAGTTGGAATTGTTACAACAAAAAACTGAAAGTAATTTAATAGTTCGAAAAAATCTATTCTGAGCGATTTAGGAATGTTTAGTAAACAATATATTTTTAATTATTCGTTTTTATGTTTACTATTATCATAACGTTCAAATACTTTTCCCACATACATGTTATCTTATAAAATCGAAAATTATTTCAAAGAACTGTTTAATTTAAACTGTGTCAATCTGATGTAGGTAGGCCTACTCGTCTAGTAGTAAAATCAATGATAAGGCTTGTTAATTTATTCGTCAGCTTGGAAAACCTACTACTATAATTATTAAAGCTAGTTTTTCCTTGACGTGTACAAGATTAAGTAGTCTACATGTTACGTTTTAACCGATAATAAAAACACTAAACACGAATCATAATATTAGAACTGTACACTAGGCTACACGCACTATAGTTTAGGCCAAAACGCAGTAAACTATTCTACTATAAGAACTTTCTACACTGTGGTTGTACAGCTTAGCCTGCAAGTCGAACTACAATAACCTAAGTTCTCCAACGTTTTGAACTTCGCACTTGAAGGTAACCTACACGCAAACTAGCCATCATTCCCTCCCCTCCCTTCTCCCCGCGCTCTTGCACTACATCCCGTTGCTGGTTGCTTATCGGTTTTCTGAACTCTGCACGCAAAACCCAACACGCTCCACTTTAAAGCAATTAAGTATAGGCTTATGATAAAGACCAATTTTTTGCACGACAAATTCAATATTAATTAGCCTATTGTTTTTGTATAAACACATATAAATACAAGGTAAAAAAATAATAAATTCATGAGGAATGTGTTGACACTATTTAACATGGACCGGTGGGAATGTTAATAAAGGATATAGAAAACGTTATTTTATGGTGGAATTTAATAGTGCTTTTAACTTTAGAGCAATTTTTAATAAAAGGGAGCGTTCATAGCTCAGTCGATAGATTGTTAAACAAGTCATGTTCCGTTTTGTCCCACACAATGTCCACTAATATTGCGTGAAATTTTATTATGAATAAAATTCCTGTATGTAATAATGTTTATGATTTTAGCAGCGCATGCAAAGGTTCAGGACTTGCATTGTAGAACGAACCAATGTGCACAGTAGAACGAATTTAGTATAGTGATATCTAAATTGTAAACAAAAGGTAATCTAACCTAAAAAAGATTGTCAGTTAAGCCTATGTTTTCATAACCTGTTGCGTTTCATAATTTTATTAATTTACAATATAATCCCGTGTGACAGTGATAGGAAATACGTTAGCATGTTAGAAAAGGGAGTTTCTAACACCAAATTGGCGAAAATCTTCGTTGTACGAGAAGGCTGACTGTACGAAAATGGCGGATTTCCGCCATGTTTGATTTTGGTAAAAAATACACAGTTTGTCAACCTGGAAATGTTTAAGGGCTGGCAACTCTCAGGATAAATTTCGAAAATCCCACGAAATTTTGGAAAAATGCCTCCAATTAATTTGAGTTTGTACTAAAATAACTCTAACCTTGTAAATCATGTATCTCGTAAAAAAAAAAAAAAATATATATAACTATATCAGTATTCACCAGATTAAGAAAGTTGATTAACATTGTTATGTACACTGATGTAAAAAGTTGTCTGTTTTTTTAATTTTTTAAATAAATATTTTATGTTAGTATTCGTTTTTAATTATAATACAATGAATATGCCTTCTTGCACTTTGTGTTAAAAATGCTAGGTTAAGTGTCATTCTATTAATAGCTTGATTTGATTACTACTGGTAGTTTTTAGTAATCTGTTCTGTCATATGGAATATTACGACTGTCATGTAGCTTAGCACAGCTAAAGTTTTCAAAAATTTCTAAAAAATATTAAGTTAAAACAATGTTATGTTCCATAACCTATATAATAGTATTGCGTAAAAGTTCCTAACGTTATAGTTTAATTAGTTTCAGGTTTTTTCAGCGAAAATATTTGAATTCAGTGCCTATAAGCAATATGCCGTTATATACAAATTAAAAAAATTAATGGAAGACCGAAAAAGGGAAAAAACTACCTACATAACCTAACCAATAAATTTTGATAAAGTTACTAAGGTTTCAAATGGAACAAGTTACTGGTATGGATTGCATGAAAGTATAACTTATTTTATGAAATTAATGTTCCATTTATTAATATTACTTAATTAATAAAGTAGTTAATAAAAAAACTTTAAAACCATGAAAAATAAACCAATCAAACAAATAGAAAATTCTTCAAATAAAAATACAGGTAGGCATAATTCAAATATGACTGTTCACAGGCTATTTAGTTTCAAGATAATATATACACTTAACAAATAGTAAAGAGTAGATTACATAATTGGAGTATTTTACCCTATCTACTTGTACAAAAATTAGAGGACAAGATTGTGAAATGTTTTGATTTACGAAATGTCAGAAATCAAAATATTATTATTTTTTAAATAGTTGGCCAAAAAATAAAATTTATTTTTACCAGAATAGCTCAGGAGGTGTTTAGTCCTATAGATATTAAAATAATAGTCCTATAGTTTGTCGAAAATTAAAATAATAAAATCTTGATATTTTTATATCCAATCTTCAAAATTTGTAATTTTATGAGCTTTACCATTTGAGAAATACCGTTTTTTATGCCTGATTTTGATTACATGTGGACAACAAACATTATTAAAAACTCTAAAGGACTGAAACTTCAAGACAGTGCTCAAAAAAATCCTTCATAAATCCATTTATTATATTGTTATGGATTTTTAAGACATTTACTTACTTAGAACATAAGTGTTATTTAAATCAAATCCTATCGTATAGTCTGTACAAATATGCGATATTAATATTTGAAAAACTGTATTAACATCGTGTCATCCACTAAAAGTTTAGAAAAATTTATTTGAACTTAAGGGGATGAATACAAAGTATTTTATTAACGATTGAAAATTTGAATAAGATAAATAAATATATATATATATAGGGAGATTGTGAATGAATGGTAGGAATTAAATGAATAAACCTTGACCTCTGTCTGGTTGGGTTATTCCAATTCCCCAACTAAACTTAATATTAACCTCATTATTTTTTTATTTTTTCTAAGAAATTAACCTTGATCACAAAACAGTAAAAAAATGTATTTAATGGTTCCATATATAAACTACTAAATATTTATTTAGTGGTTTCAATTACTTTCGCTGATCCAAAGTTTCTTAGTTATCTGATGAATGGTATGATAATGCAGAAAGTAAATACTTTATATTAATTTTGGACCTGGGCAAGTATTGCAATGACGTGGGGTTGAAAGTACGATACCAAAAACCTTTGCGGGAGTGTAATCAACAATTTCCCAAAGTTTTATTACGATCTAATGAATATTATTGCATAAAGTAAATAATTTATATCAATTTTTGGCCTGGGCAAGTACTATAATTAATTAATTGGTAACACTTACTTTATCGCCTCGAGATCGAGTGTCGTCTGCTAATGATTCAAATTGACAAGTTCTCTAACCGAAATGGCAGCCAATTTTTTCGGCATTTTCATTAATCGGCAAATAGACCACAACCCGCTAGAAAATAATACAATAGCACAGATGTTTTACACACCAACTTTTCATGTGTTTAAACATATACTGTATTATTCTTCTGAACTAAAACAACTTAGGACGTTATGTTTTATGCAACAAAAATCTGATAAAAATACGACGAACACAAAGAATATGGTTTTTGTAACATAAAATGTAATGATTTCCCGAAATTTTACACAGAAAAAACATGCAAGCACTTCAAATGACGGTTTCAAAAACACAAAACTATAAAACCGATAAATCAAACGTCAACGATTGCAGAACATTTGATAGAGGCAGAACTTATAACCATTCAAAACAACTAGAAATATGCAAAAGTAAGAAGTTAGAGGTAATGGTGGAGCTCCATATTTATAGGCCTAAATCTTCTACTAGTGTCCTGAAACTTTGAACTAGAAACTGAGTTATAGACCGAAATCATTATAATATAGAATAACTAAACAATAGATCTGCCTAGGTATATTGAAGCTCTTCCTTTTAATTATTTACCTCCTATATTTCTAAATTAGTTGAATTAGCATCCTAAAAGAAGAGGTGCCAATATAATGGTCATGTAATTAACAAAACGATAATAGTGAGTGTTTATGTAAGCCTATATTACACATAAAAACTTCTGTTGCTTGTACACATATACGAATTTATGTGTTTGTATTTGTGTGTTTAGGTAACTAAAGGACTGACGAATTGACAATGACCCAGTGCAGTAGAAACGGCGGTCGAAGACTTAAAAAGAAATCACAAAATAAGGTAAATAACTTACATTTAATATTTTCAAACTTTATTTTTGTAAATTTGGTGTAAGTCTAGCCTGCTTTTGAGGTAAACATATAGGTATCTATTCAGATACCTGTAGAAACCTACAGTTCTGTTTGCAATCAGAATTTGCAGATTCTCAATTTGAATCTTAATAAGTATTATTGGGCGAAGCCCTTCTTCCCAGCAATTTTGACAATACAAAAAACACATCTCCTCCGAAACTACTGAATCGATTTTGATGAAATTTGATATGCATCTCCAGCATAGTTCTGCGGATGTTGTGGCGTAAACCTTATCTTAATATTAATTTTTAATCAAAAGTTACTGAAGTTTTTCGGAAACGCCACGATTGCTTGCTGCAATGTCTCTTCTCTAGGCTTTAGCTGCTCCACCTACTCTCTCTTAATGACTTTTTAACTGCAATATTAGTATAGCTGGGTGCTTAGCTGGATTTCAGCCGGTAAATACAGCATGTAATTTACTGCAGTATATTTGTTCGGAATGGACTTACATTGTTTACATATCAGTCGCTACTTGGATTGTTTACATATCAGCCGGTACTTGCCGTAATACCCATTGACTTTACGTTCAAGTTCTATAATGTAACGTTCAAAAATTTTCCAATTTACAGTTGAGTGCATGAAGTTACAAAGTGAAGAGCCCGATTATTTTCGAATTTTTATTGTTTAGTGTATTCAGTGAAATTACAAAGTGAGGAGTCCGATTATAATTGAGTACTGTATTATAATATATAATATTCAATATAATATATAATACATAATATAATACATAATATATAATACTCAATTATAATATAATTGAGTACTGTATATTTTACGATAATTCAAATGCCTAAAAGAAAAAGATGTTCTTTTATCGGACGACACACACGTAATCAAATAAATAATAGGCGCAGAATAAACAGTGGCGAAGTGGTTGAAAATGTTCCTGAAGTTGTTGCAAATGTTCCTGTTGTAGCTTCCGAAAGTTCCGTGGATATTAATCTTCAAGTTACGCTGGAAGAGGAATTGAAAAAACTAAAATTTTATGAGTGTCAGAATTGTTCTCGGGTTATTATGCAAACAAATTCTACTGAGATATGTAAACAATGTAAGTCCATTCCGAACAAATTTACTGCAGTAAATTACTTGGATCCAGGTACCTTTCCAAATGAACTCAAAGATCTTACATATGTAGAACAGCTTTTAATTGCAAAAGTGCATCCTGTTATGCGTGTATATAGAGTAAAATCACGAGGTCTTCCGGGTCAAAACGCGTACAAAGGTAACATCATTAATATCGGACAAGATGTTAATGAAATCGTTCGAAAACTGCCGCGTACTTCCTGCTTCGTTAAGTTTGATAGTTATCAGGCGCGAAGGTTCCAGCGGTCATCGTGATTTTCATGTTAGACGATCCAAAATCATAAATGCTCTAAATTTTTTAAAACACAATAATCCTTTCTACGCCGACATCGATATTGATAATGAGCTTCTATTACAGCTGCCATTAGATGCCAGTATATATAATCAAATTCCTGCAGTTGAACTTGAAAATACAAACGACACTGAAGATGATCAATTGCAAGGAGTTTATGAAAGCCACATAACCAACAACATCAGATTACAAGAAGCTCAGCGTATTCAAAATGCTGTCAATAACGTCATTCCATGGCCTAAAGAAACTAATGTTATCAATGAATTCACCTGCGAAGGTTATATAAGTATGGCATTTCCAACGCTATTTCCCTATGGATCGGCTGAATTGAACGATAACAGGCGTAATAAAAAACATACAGTTAAAGAATATTTTCAATATTTAATAGAATATAAAGATCAGCGTTTTGCTAAAGACCCAAGGTTTCGATTTTTTGCTTTAAATACAGTTCAGCGACATGATGCTATTCAAAAAGGAACTATTTTTGCAAAAAAGTCGCATTTTAATGGAACCAAAGCAGAGCTTAAAACTAAAATAGTAGAAAATCCTCAAATAATAACCAGTTTGAGTTTTTGGTGTGGGCAAATTTCTGGCACAAAGTCATACTGGTATCAGCGTAAATCAGAACTTGAAGCTATGCTCAAGCAGTGTAAAATGCCTACTGTATTTCTAACTTTAAGTGCTGCTGATTTGTGGTGGCCAGATTTGTCTCGGCTCTTGAATTGGAATTGTGAAGAAGAAGAATTATTAAGTGAATATCAAATAGCAGAAAAACGTCAACAACTTATAAACGATAATCCAGTGATCGTTTAAAACTATTTTAAGTACCGTGCAACTTTTTTTATCAAAAACATTTTATGTTCAAAATTTGAAATGTCTGACTACTGGTTTCGTTTCGAATTTCAGGACAGAGGTTCATGCCATTTACATGGCCTTCTGTGGATATCTGGAGCACCAAACCCTATAAGTTTTGACTCGGCCTCTGAACAAGAAGTTTTAAATGCTAAAATTTTCTATGATAATTTAGTAAGTGCAATCAATCCTCTGCCAACAATTCCGCCAGCACCTGTCTACCCTTCAAGAATTCGATCCACGGATGCAGCTCTTCATGACGACCGATCTCTATCTGAACTGTTGAACAGACAGAGTTCAACGACATACCAGGTGCACAAGAGGTTACTGCCTTAAACTAGTTGGAACAGAATATGTTTGCAGGTTTAATTATCCCAAAGCCATTCAAGAAGAATCATCTCTACAAAAAAATGATAAAGGTCATTGGATGTATACACCGGCTAGAAATGATGAATTGTTAAACAATTATAATCCGTTCATTTCACAAACATGGAGAGCTAACACTGATGTAAGTGTTATTACTTCAGAATATATGTTAGTGAAGTATTTAGCCAAATATGCATCCAAAGCAGAATCTGCATCAAAAAGTTTATCAGAAATGTTCCGTGAAATCGTTGATTCTCGAAATGATGTTGATCAATCTAATCGTGCGTACAAGAGTTTAATGATGAAGATAATAGGCGAAAGAGACATCGGTGCATGTGAAACCTGCCACCTACTTCTAGGAATTCCATTATTTCATTGCACACGAACATTTCAAGTGTTGGTTATCAGACAGGACGAATATGTTGCAGTGAACCAAACTGGACATAGTGATGATACTTCTTTCATTGCATTTTATCATACTAGACCAGTGCAGTTTAATGAGATTTCGTTATTCGAGTTTGCTAAAAATTATTCGAAACGTGCTAATAATACAGTTAGTAAAAATAGAAAAGAAAAAGTAGTGCAGGTTTGTCCAAAGATAGAAATGAGCTCCAGCAGCAGCAACAAAGAATTATTTTATAAACAACAACTAATGCTGCACAAATTTTGGCGTAATGAAACAGATTTGAAAAGTATTGACGAGTCTTGGTATGATGCATTCCAACGACAAAATTTAGTTGAGCCGCCACCAATCGATATGCAAACTGATTCTCAAGATGACGATCTTGAAAATGAAAATATCGAAATTTTTGATGACATGGATTGGATTGCCATTGCAGAAGTAGTGCCTAATGGGCTACTAGCAACTGTTACTCTTGGAAATCGTGACATTGATCTTCTGCATAATTGGGATGCATCTTACAATGATTATCCGGATATCAAACATAACCATTCTTTTATAGAAAAAAGTCGAGAACTAATGGGAGACCATTGTCAACATATTCCAAGTGCAGATATTACTTTTAATGAGGAGTAACTTTTAATGATTTAATGAGGAGCAACTTAGAATACTTTCATTTTTAGATTATCAATTATCTTCAAACGGCGATTGCACTGAAAAATTAGCAATTATCCAGGGAAAAGCTGGAACAGGTAAAAGCTGTGTTATTAATGAAATGGTTACACGTGTTAACTCAAAGCATGGACTTAATTCAGCTCTTTTGATGGCACCAACAGGCGTGGCTGCTAATAACATTAATGGAAAAACTCTGCACGATCATTGAAAATTCCTGCAAATAATAAAAATTCTCTTACTCCACTCACTGGAGATATTAAAATTTCGTTTGAAACTGAATACGAAAATATTAAATTCGTGATTATAGACGAAGCAAGTATGCTCGGATTGACGTTATTTTTTAAAGTCGATCAAAGACTGAGAGAAGCTAAGCCACAATCTTCACATTTACCATTTGTAGGACTCTGTATATATTTAGTTGGTAATTGGTCACAAATTCCTCCGATTTGTGACCAAAGTCTTTACACTGTTGAAAAAAATGAATCAACTATTCAAGCAAGTCTTTTATATAAGCAATTTAAAAAAGTTTTTTTTTAAACAAATTATGCGACAGCAAGGAGAAGAGCAGAGATTTTTTAGAGAAACCTTAGAAAGAATTTCAAATGGTACAATCACACAAGAAGACTATAAGCTATTATCTACCCGATTCCATACTAACCACGTTGGAAATGATTTATTCAAAGATGCTGTATGCATTATGTCTAGAAATTCTGATATTGATAAATTTAATTATAATAAATTAGAAAGCTTAAAACAGCCGATTGCTTTAATAAATGCTATTCATAATTGCAATGAAGTCTTTGCAGCATCAACTGACGAAGCTCAAGGATTGTTTGCAAAATTGCATGTGTGCAAAGGTGCTCAAGTGATTTTGAGACGCAATCTTTGGGTAGCCAAAGGCTTGGCTAATGGCTCAGTTGGGACAATAACTGATATCGTCTATAAGCCTTACAATCGTATTAATAATTACAATGATGATATGCCTTTATGTATATTAGTAAATTTCAGAAAATACACAGGACCGACTCTTTACAATCGATCAATTCAAATTTTACCAGTAACAGCATCTTTTCAAAAATCAGGAGTTCACTGTTCCAGGAAACAATTTCCATTAATGCTTGGGTACGCGGTCAGTATTCATCGATCTCAAGGAATTACATTGGATACGGCTGTAGTCAATTTAAGAGACAAAGAATTTTCAGTTGGTTTATCTTACGTTGCACTGCCTCGTGTAAAAACTCTAGCTGGATTATTATTAAAACCAACATTTAATTTTAACAGACTCAAGAAAATTAATAAAAGCAAAGCAATGGCAGGAAGACGTGCAGAATTATCACGGCTTGAACAAATAGCAACACAATTTTAGTAGTAAAGAAATACAATAATTAATAATAAAATGTAATATTTGAAAGCAAAAATAAATACTATATATTTACTGTAAACTTTGTACTGAATTTTTCGTATTTCCGCATTCCCAACATCGAGGGCTTCGCCTTTTTTATGCCCCAGGCATTCCTGGTAATTTTTCAACTCTTCGAACATTGTACATCGCCTACGAAACGAGAGCGCAAGCCACTCAAATACCATGGTTATAAGTAATTATTATTAATAGTATACAAATATAAATGTTATACAGCTGTAATTAATAATAATTAAAATAAAGTAACACCAATACTCGACTATTACAAGTATATATATTTTGTTAAAAAGTAATTATAAGTTAAAACCTCTTACATTTATTCTGTACTAAAATAAGAGTGTTTTTGTAAAAACAACACAGACTATTAAATACTTTAATAATTTTCAAGCGTGTATTGATTACATTTACTTTTTTATTACAGCCAATCTTAATATGATTCCATTATGTGGTTAAATAATCGATTATCAATATGTGGCCTTGTCAAACAGCTGCAACTACTTTGCCTCAGCTGTGTATCGAATAATGTTTCTACATCCACAGTGGCCATTAACCTCACTTTTGACGGCTACTTTGGTATATTAAACTGTGAAATATTTAACAAACTTTCCTGCATTCAATTATTCCTAAAACAAAACCAGTTTAAAGTTACAGATAAAAAACTTTTTGGGCTTTTCAGTAGTCAGATTTATTTCTCAAAATTGGTTCAGTAGATTTTGCTAGAGTTTTTTGTCATTAATGAAGAATTATAATTCAAGTTAGTGTACTAATTTTAAATAAAAGAAACGTTTAGGGTTAGAGTCTATATCAAAAATACTCGACAGAAATGTCAAATGTTGACTCTCTTGTTTTGTACAGCATATTATAAACATCTTTTCAGGACTAGAAAAATACGACGTTTCTACAATTACTTTATAAAATATCACTGATTTTTTATATAACACTATAAAAATTTAAGAAGTTAAAAAATTAAAGTTGAATAAAATAAATATTTCAATTTAATTACAATAAAATCAAATGCAAGATAATTATTAAAAATAAAATCATTGATTAATTTTTGTCGCACATTGTCATACGGTATAAATGTATGGTGATTTAACATTTATTACATTAATAAGTAAAATGAACCGAAGTAATATTTGATAATTTAATACATTGTTTTTTAAATATATATATTCACTATTTCTCATATAATTGTGTTTAGTGTCAAATATATTTATTTGGTATTACAGTTCCTCTAACTACTAACATTGAAAAAATGTCTAAGGTTTACCCCGCCGCTATTTTCGATAGCAGGAGTTTTAATCAATTTTCCTTACTAAAAAAACGTTTAAAATTATACAAGCCTGCTCCAAAAGGATGTGATAGAATATTTAAGATACAGCTCCTGGGTACACCAAAGAATGGATTTAAAACGTTTTTCCCAACAGAAAATAGGGTAGTTAAACAACATCGTATCATGAAAGTTACAGTATTCTATCTGAACCGTTTTAAAATTGATGTTGGACTTCTATACTTATTTTTGACTCGATCTGTGTTCCGAAATTCCCGTGGAATTAGTAGCTATCTGTATACAGAAATAAATAGAATATTTTTCCGACAATTGGGATGAAAATGGTAATTGAAAAAAATAGATTCCATATGGTATTTAGAACATTAAAAATTAGATTTTTTGAAGAAGTTGCTTAATTTACAAAGCAACAATTTGAAGTTGAGATTTCGAAAACCCACCATACACAAATACTGTTTTGACTAAACACAAAAGTGCTGCCTATGAAAATTTTCGTATTTTCAATCTACTCTCAAACCTTAAATTTATTTCATTTCAGTTTTTCTATACTGACTTCAATTTTGAACCTTTATATATGAACAAAATTTAAACAAAACCTGATAAACTAATTTTGACGAATTGGGTTGATTTTCCAGATATTTTGGACATAGTTTTGTTTGAAGATTTAAGAAATTGGCTTTCAACCACTGCAAAAATTTAATGCACGCTGTTTTATAATTGTAATTATTTATTTATTTTTAATACTTCTATATTACGCCAGTTGAACTAATGAAGACAGGGATCAATGTAATTTAAAAAGCAATTAACAATACCAATAAGGTGATTTTCTAATAAGAAATGACGTCAAGTTTCTGACAAACGTCCTTTAAATTAATCTTAAAACCTATTTTACCAACACCCTATGCGAAGTAAAGAAAGTACTGTTGAATGTGAAAATGAAATTATCTATAGGTCTGTATGTACATATGTAAGTTGTGGTTTGGTTTTGTTATTTAATGTTGTTATACTGTCTTAAGTTACAAAATTTTCAACTATCACCAGTTTTTCTTGTTTTTGCCCTTATCTTTGAAAATAGATTTGTTTAAGCAACAAAACGGAAAAAAGAAACTAATAATATAGAACGACAATGTGCAGCAAGAAGTTTTAGTTATTTTATAGCAATGCTTTTTATTATATTTAAGCTATTTAATACAATAGGCCTTACTTTGCTCTAATTCCGTATTTAAAATTATAACCTATAAAAGTAATGACTTATTGACAATAAAATACTTTATTGAGATATTTACAAATGAAACTTACTAAGCCGGATTTAATATTACATACCTAAATTAGGTTACAGTATTTAATGTTTACTAAAAACAGTCTTTTTTATTTAATAAAATTTATTATTAGAACTGGCTTAGATTGTCTTACTAATTCTACTTGCAAAAGTGATTCGATCAATAATTATTTAAGTCTTGGATGCAGTAATGTTTTTTTAGCAATCAGCTGTTTTAGTACAAACACAATTATTTCTGTCACCTATGACTGCATTGTGCTTCACTCTCACGGGTACGCTTTATAATGCTCCTGGAATTTTATGTACAGAATATTTTGTCAGTTTTAAAATAGATTTTATTTTATTGTAAAGTCACAAAATGGAAAATTATGAGGCATGAGAGTTCACTTGTTTTCTATGAATCCATATATGTAGTTTCATAACGCAGGTCCTTATTTTTGGTAAAAACCGATTTGAATGCTTAGCGTAATATGAAAGATAATATATGAAAAGTATTAATACTTTAAGTAAATCATTTACTTTCAAAAAACGATTAAATACAACATGCATATTAATTTATTAAGGCTTTATAGTTTCCTTGCGTGTACATTCCCCCCAGGAATGAAACACACCCACAGCGTTCAGAACGTGTATGGCGCATGTGAACAATATCAGATTTAACTAACCTTCTACAAAATCACGTAGAATTTGTATTGAAACCATTATCCTAGTATTAGTATTAATTGATATGGAATTATATTAACTGTGTTAAATTATGTAAACAGTTGGCTTATTTAGTATTATTAAAAAAGTATTTTTTTTTATGTTAAAAGCAATATTTAATCTCGATAAATTTTATTTTTTTAACTGAAAGAGGACTAAGAAAACCGTAAACATGGTTGCAAAAATTAATTTCTGAATTTTTGCCAATTTAATTGATTTTAAACATTGTGTTTTTATACTGTATATTTTATATTACACAAAATATCTTTTCGGCAAGATTAAAATATTTTTTAATTAGATAAAAACAAATTTATAACACAAAATGTGTTTGTTTTATTTGTGTCGAAACAAGTAAAACATGTTTTTTGTATGTAAATTCTAAAGTTTTTTTTTAATTTACTAGAATGCGAAGACAATACTTATTCATTACAGAGGCAAGGGTCTAAATGAAAATTAGGCCACATAATTTAAAATTTAAAACATCAAATGTATAAGTAATCATACTTTATAGGAAGTTTGTTTACGTGTTTGTTTTCAGTACATAAAATGAAAGTTGTTCTTCCTACCTTGGAGCAGCTCCTGGGCGGAATTCGGGCGAAACACTTTTTACACTAACACAAGAGAACAGTTTAGCCAATGAATTCGCAATGAGCGGAGTCCGTTCTCCTGACTCTGAAGACGGTCCAGGCGAAACCTCCGTGCTGGCAGACCGTTGCAAACTAGCACGAGCTTTGTCCAGGGTCCTCGGGTTGAACTCGGCAGCTGATTGAGCTCTCCTCGCACTCATATTGAAACTCCTGTGTCTTCTTCTTCGCGGTATCCTATCGTGGTGGCATTGGGAGAACCGGTCGTGACCCGTAAACATGTCGTTCCTCTCGGCTTGTTGCTGACGCGACATAGTCTTGTAAAGGTTTAGCATCGTTCCTGCTGACGTCCGCACAACTAATGTCTGCTACGTGACTACGTTAACTGGTAGATCTTGTTAGACGCGAGCATTTGCATGGCTTTAGTGGATCTCGTTAGGTGTGTCCGGTAGCTGTACACGCGACAGTCGCTTTCCTCCCCTCTCTCCTCGCTTACTCATTGAATTCTTAATACACTCTTTCATTTTGTTTATTGAAAGAGCCCTTCAAACCTTACAGTAATTGCCTCTACCCCCTTCCATGTTCGCTTTTAATAGCATGTCTTTAAACACTGCTTCTTGACTGCAGGTAAATGGAAGCAACAATGTGTTTACATACAGTCTGGCGGAATAACCTGACAGTTTTAAAATGTGTATATCGGTAATAATAATAGCAGCTTTAATTCAAAGCTTAATAATTAAAACTATTTTAAAAATATTGTCATTTTTACTATTTCTAGTAATTTTTTAGTTCTGACAATTATGTACGTTAAATTAACACGTCACAAAGCCATATGCAAATAAAATCATACATTTTCTTTGAAGAACGAACTATCATCGACAACTAACGATCATGTCATTCTATTTTACAACTATTTCATTAAGAATAGTAAAACTTTTGACAACATTAGTACGAGTGGAAAACTAACACACGCTGTAAGTTATGTTTACAAAGCGAAAATATAATTGTGACAGTTTCTCGAGCGACAGTTTACTCTTATGACAGCTGATTAGTTTAAGCGGCAAGTATAATTGTAACAGAAAATATTAGAAGCCTGATTGTTGTCGTAAATTCTCACGAAGATAATTTCAAAACATCGCCGGTATGAAAGCACGGTATAAAGTCTCTGTAATAAAGATTACGAGATTACAGTAACTCTTACTTTCGCTGTGTAAAACAGTCTCTCGATTAAAATTAACTCCGGACAAAATAATCTATGTTTGCTTTGTCAGATATGAAGATAATTACGATATTAATTGTATTATTAAGGATGTTCGAAATGGTTTGTACTCGCCCCAGGATAGTGAGCAATTGGCTACGACTACCTACCAGTAGCTTACCCAGTTACCAGTCTGGTTGCTATGGTTGGCTTTGTCAACATACTTCGATTCTCTGCAAAGTATGTGATAAAGCTTGGAAAAAAAAATATTTTTTCTGGCAAAAACCATAAATGTTTCATCGCCGAGAAAAAGTTATAATCTGTAAGACCTGATTCTGTTCCCCGCTTGGCAAACATTATTAAAACAAAATTTCAAGCTTGTTAAATTACTAATTTTTACACAAAGGTATGATAATTCTAAATCATTAATGTTGTAACACAAATATTTTAAAAAAGAAAAACTTCTATTAAAGATTTAAAATTAAAGTATTTATTAAAGTATGCTATCTGTAAATGTTTGTCAGGTTAAAATCATGGGATTTCTATGTTCAGTATAATGATCTGCCTTCCCTAGCTTCGTTAATTCTACTTTCGTTGACGCGTTTCGGATAACCTCCATCTTCAAAAACTATATCTATACTCTATATAAAAGAGTATAGATATAGTTTTTGAAGATGGACGTTCTCCGAAACGCGTCAACGAAAGTAGAATTGACGAAGCAAGGGAAGGCAGATCATTATACTGAACATAGTGACAATCCTAGCAGAAAAGAAGAAGAATATGAAAATAATTTCATGGTGTTTCCTTTATTTCCTCAACAGTCAGTATTACATGATATTTATAAAATTTAGAAGTGCTACTATTGGGAAATAAGAACATTAATTTTTTTGAGCTCTCCTGAAAAAATAGCAAAATGGGAGATAGAAGTATAAATGAGCTAATATGTCTAACCTTTTGCTAGCCAATTAATTAAATCTACTTTTTCAACGAAACTTTTAAATACACGACTTGGCGCGCACAAGTTTAACCCAATTAGGAAACGTTAAGTTAAAATATAAATTCTTAAACACAAATCCATTCAACGCAAACTAAAACACATTTTTTGTAACTGTAACTTCGTATTTTTAATTAAATTTTGTAAAAAAATTAAGTAAAAATATCATTGCTTTTATTTTATTATTTTTTTGTTAGATTTTGTCCTTTCTTTTTAACTTTCGAAACTTTGAATAGCTTTGTAAAATAGTGATCAGACTTCTTTTATCGACTTTCAATATAATACTGGATATGAGTTATACTAAATACAGGTGTATTAAATGGATTTAGAAATTTTAAAATGGCTCAAGTAAAAGACAAAGAGAGAAACAATGTTGCCAACCTACACCACTACCAACGATTCAAACCTATTGTATAACCGCCAAGTGGACATTACTTTTTTTAACAATGGATTTGGAGGTCACTTTAGGGGTTATGTTAGAACAATGGACTAATAGTCTACAATCCGTTTAAAAGCTAAATTAAATTATACTGAAGACACTTATAGTTCTTCTGAAAACTTAATCCGATCATTTGAATTCTTTTCCATATTTAACTGATACATTGTAGAACAGACTACAACATTTCATTTTGAAGGGTAACATAAAAAAACCAATTAAGGGATGGCACTAAATTTGCAAAAAATGTTAACAGAATTAAATCTAAAGCCAAGAAAACTGCTTCTTTGCATAATCACTTTGTTACTTGACAAACTCTACCATTACTAACATGCTTACAAAATATAAATAAAAAATGTATAGGCTATATAATGTCGCAAAATTTCAGATATTGTTATTGGCAATTATAAATTTTCATTGCGAAATGTTGAAACACTCTTTTGCCAAAATCAAATGTATAAAATGTTAATAATTTTTTTTTTAGTTTTTAAATTATTTAAATAATATTCTAATCAGAGTTAAATGTTTACCGAGTTTGAATAGTTTCTTAAAATTATTGATCTTTAAACACCGACTATTTGCTATTTAAAAATATTGTGGCGTCCAAAGTTAATGTTAGTAATGAAGACATATGATTTTACAATAGATTATTTTGTCAGTATAAAGATGAACACATTTATGTAAACGTGTACATAAGTTTATCTATTTCCTTTCATGGACACATGAGTTAGTGATAAAATCTTTCGTGCATGCGACACACGCGTATGTATGTTTTTATGAAGCTTATGTTGTTATAGCACGGCTGGGTTAAAAGTATAGTGCATATATCACTATGTTCAGTATAATGATCTGCCTTCCCTAGCTTCGTCAATTCTACTTTCGTTAATACTTTGAGTATAGATATAGTTTTTGAAGATGGAGGTTCTCCGAAACGCGTCAACGAAAGTAGAATTGACGAAGCTAGGGAAGGCAGATCATTATACTGAACATAGTGATAATAATCCTAGCAGAAAAGAAGAAGAATATAAAAAGTATAGTGCATATATGTTTACGTATTTAATCTGTGATTTAGTATTGCATAGTTTTTCATTCGCCACAAAAAAAGAGTTTTACTTGAATGTGTGTGTGTGTGTAATGACTTACATCAAATATTGCTCAAATGTAGTTCATAATAAAAGAAATTTATTCGTTGCTACTGATCCAACAAATAGGATTCAAGAAGCTGATGAAAAAACTGAAAAATTGGGTTAACTTTTCAAAACCAGGTAATCAGATTTTGTAACATTTTGATCGTAATGAACTTAATAATAATTCAAGTCTCTTAAGAAAATGAGAAATAAAAGAAATTTATGGTTCGGGAGGAAATAAAAACCAAAAACAAAACACAATTTTCTCCGTAATGTTTTTTTTCTATTTACTCTACAAGAATTGACTCGGTTAATTTAAAATTTAATATACTGATTTTATTTCTTAATTTCACATGTATGACAAATTTCTAACAAAATCTACAATCTGTTTTGAGAATGAGGCCGATTTTACTTTGATTGGTACTCTAAACAATAGTTTCCAAACCTGATGTTTAGGGGAAACAATTGAACGTCAGAAAGTTTGTGTTGTTTTCTTTAACCCAATAGTTTTTTAATATAATATATTAATATAAAGTTATTACGGATTGATAACCTCAAAATAAGCATTGCCTAGAAAGTCTAATTTCTTTACTCTAAAGTGCCCTGATCTATAGTTGTGTTGAATTTTTAATTGGTTTTGTCCAAACGGTTGTATGTTATTCATTATTTGTAAATCAGTTTTACAAATAAAAAAAGTATAATTTTGTTGTAATATCTTGATTGTTTGAAGGAATTGTTACGGTACAAAATCATCATTCATCAACGACAACGTGTCGATATAAAATCTGTCAATAATTACTCGACGAAGGTATTTTTTTCAAAAAAAAAGTAGTAATACACTGGTATAATATCTAGAACAGAATAATAATTTTAAAAAACACACATTTTACTGCAGCTTAAACTGAGGCTCCATGTGTGATTGTTATCTTTGTTTTTATATTACTTGTGTTGTTCGAACTCACGCTGCATTAAAATAAAAATTATTGCAGTCGTCTGACAGATGTTTTTTCGCATATTCGTTGTAATTTATTTAAATAAATTCGTTCTCTTTGCATAAAGTATTCAGCACGCAGATTTTCCTGCATACTTTGTGTATTAGCACATTATCATAAAGCAGTCTAACGTCTTATGATACTTATGCATTAAACATCTATGTACTTAATGCAAATTCATCATTCAGCAATGCGTAAGTTTTATTACATGACCTGGTATTTTATAACCTAAATTCTGTTATAATCTAAACACATTTTGAGGTAGGCCTAATCACTAGAATCGAAGATGAAAAACCATTTTAGAAACTGTTTAAAAAGAGCTGAATTTAATACCACACGGTTCTTCAATATTATTGAAAGATTTGTAACCATTAAAAAGTGTAATTTGAATGTACATATATTAAAGTAAGTTAGATAAATATGTGTATTTTTAAAATTAAAATTAAAAATAAATAAATTTTACTGTAGATTAAAATTACTTATGTTGTACGTATGCTTGCTGTTCAGTATGTTATGCTAAATTAAATTAAACTACTTTATGTATCTACGTTTATTTCAAAACTTTTTTCAGCACTATGTTACTTAATTTTTTTTTAAGAATTTTTGTTGTTGTCAAATAATTACGATACGCAGCTGTCTCGCTGACGTGATGACATGAGTTTCCAAGTTTGTTTTTAAATTAACATCATTAAAACAAAATGTTTTAAACGGGACAATTTAATTTGACGCAAGAATTAAATAACGTGGACCGTAATTTTATCCGTTTATAAGAAGGAATTTCAGTACTTAAAATAAATCATAACTCTTACGATTTAAACTCTTTATAATTTAGCAATTTTAATTTCCAAATTTCATTTATGTATGAACAAAATCCACCAAAGTCTCTACACGTTTTATAGTAATTCTTTAATCAATGAGCTTTTTGTATTTTTTTAAAATTAGTTCAACTTCGGGAAGAATTAAAATATGGATAAAAAAATTGCAGAATTCCATTACAAATTAACAAAATCGTTAAAATTTAAACTAAACTGTTTCAAAATGGCGTTTAGTAATAAATTGGTTTGACATTGGTAAACGTTTCCGTAACATTTGACAGTAATAATTTTAATTTACTCTATTTTTCAAAATAAAAATTACAAGACTTTGTGAAAACTAATGTAAGCTGCAAACTATTGTATCCATATCTCAGCTCAAACCGGCGTCATTGGCAAGCCGCCAAATCACTTACTGCAACAAGTACATTAATAAGGACTAATTGTCGCTTGTCCTATGAATTTATTTCTTAAAATGTTATCTCAAAAACATTATTTTAATTGTGTAATGTATAGGCAGATGACATATAAAACGCATAGAGTTTATAAATTGCTCCATCATAATCGTTTTCATCATAATTGTGTTTATAAATTACTTCATGACCAAACATTTACGTTAAAATTAGTTTAAAACAAAATAACAAATAAATAATAACATAATGATTTGTAGGAAACATTACGTTATTTTGCTTACTTTCAAATTATTTCATCAAGAATCTGTTCCGGAAATTACGGACGGAAAACCGGAAATTTGGTCTAATTTCCTCACATCAGCTGATCGGGTTTTTATTGTATACGGAGAACTGCAACTCAAAATGTATAATATTCTAAATATACAGTGTTCGGAAATTCTCGTTGGATATTTTAGTGGATTTTCCCTGGCTTAGCAGAAAACACAAAACGAGCATTCATTTATTTCAAACACGATTAGTTTTCTGTCTGTCCGTCTGTTTGTGTTTTTCACATGTTTAAATAAATGTTTTTTTTTAAACACAACATTTAATAACGTTATTGTTGAGTCATAACATGTGATAAACCTACGCCAAAATATTTAATTTCGATTTGTAATTGAAATACAGCTTGTGTTATTTGTCAAGTTGTTATGTTGGGCGAACCTTGAGATTACTCAAAATGAGCCACGCCACGTCAGGCAAAAGGTGCAACAAACATTGTCAGATTTCAAAAAAATGAAATATCACTATGTTTGTCTTCAAAAGTTCTTAAGATAATATTCCTATAATTGTTTTGTATAGTAACTGATACTGGAGATACTTTAATTCAAAAAATTTAAATGGTAGGCATTTTGAAACGAGAATAGTAAATAGAAAATGTTATTTCACTAATAGTAGGGCCTACTATTAAAATCAATCAATAATCAATTGACCAAATTTCGGTTGAAGTCGGTTTAGTAGTTTTTAAAATATGTTTCTTCTTTTATTTAATTTCACAACTCTACAAGTAAGTTAGATATTCAAAAACAAGCAAATTATATTCCAAAATGCTTAAAAATCAGTTTTAAATTATACACCGCAACCACAATTTTAAACAATAAATTTTGTGTGATGTGTTTAAAGTTCATATTAACATCTTTGTAAAAGTACTATTAGCACTTAAAAAGCCTCAAAACTAAAACAGGTAAATTTTCATGCAATATTCGGTGAATGTTCTTTTTATTTAACACCCCACATGAAATATTCAGATTTAATCCAGAAACCCAAAAATGTAAAGGTTTTAACCCTTTAAAAGTCTTGAATTTAAAACAATGTACAATACTTTAATTTAATATGTAATTTTTGATATGTTTGATACTATAAATGTTCTATTCAGATTCAAGTCAAAGATTTCAAAATTAACGGATTTTTGCCATTTAAGGGTTCAAAAACCTTAACGTCTTCTATTCCAATTGCATATACGGATTCATTGCAACATATTCTTTCAATGTGATACCTCATTCAAAATAACTTGCTATATAATTCTCTTTTATACAATTTCCATTCCCCTATAATTTTCCTCTAACCCTAAGTAATTTTTAGCAACAATGCTGAAAAATTTCAAGCAATTTTGTTTAGTGTCATAAATTTTAAGATTGACCCTTTCTCTCGTTTTCGTGCTTACAAATTCTGTGACACTCGGACACAATTTTTTTTAATTTCTTTTGAAAAACGACATATACAAAAAAAGGTTTCACTTTGATGCATTTTAGACGATTTCAGAATTTTGAATAGTAAAAACAGTACACTCTGCATCCTGTACTATGAAGAGTATAGCATCTCAATAGGCCTATTATTGGTTGCTTACTTTGCAGAATTCTCCAGTTTTGTTAGATACCTCATTGAATATTTCTGGAGTTTAAAATACATATCTGCGATGTGCCCATAACAGCACACGTGACATATTTGCCTCTTCTCTTTAAATGAGCATTTTTAAAATAAAATTATTTGAAACTCTATTTTTCTAGGTTTGGGTTCAGTTACATAATAAGAAAGCAAAGGTTTTTACAATTGTTGACTTTGTTTAAAAGCTAAAGTCGTATTACTAATAAGCAAAAAATATTAATATCTTTGAAACTTTATTTATTTTTTTCGGCTTAATTGGTGGCAAAGTAGAATAGGAATTAAAATGGGTGGTGCAAAGAAACCACCCTCAAACTTTTAAACAATCAATTATTTTTGATTTATTTATCCACAATTTATTTATACTTTCAACAGTATAAATAGAATAGCTTTGCTAATGTTTTATTTATAGTCTGCGTTTTTATTTTCTCTCCCTCTAAAGTACAAGAGAAGTTTAAATGAATCGTGCTAGCGAAAAAAAATTTATGGATCTATGAAAATTTTGCTCCTCTGAGATGAATTTTTTACTGGAAGTTTTCCCTCTGTCTGTCTGCGCATATCGATGAAGCGTACACGAATTGAGAGATTTTTATGAAACTTGCCGTATAAGTATGGATTGCCAATATAATTTCCCATTTTTCAATAAAAGTTATTTGAAGCTTTTTTTTGACGAAAAACCCCTTTAAAAATAGGATTTTCTTAAAACCGGTTTACAATATTCTTTTGAAATAATTAAACTTTCAAATCGCATTGAAAATAAAGAAATGAACCCTGACAGCTATGAAATTAAATTTCATAATTTCAACATATTTTGAAAATTCAAAATGCTAATTTATGCAGTTTTTAACTTTGAATGCGATTTTGAAATTGGATTTTTTAAAAAGTTATACATTTTTAAAGATATGAAATGGCTTTTTGAAACTTTAAAAAATTTTGCTGGTTAAAGAATTGGTCCAAGCTGTTACCAAAATCGCCCATGTATGAGAGGCAAATTCGAAAAAGTGTATTCTTAGTGAGTAAATTAGGAAAAAAGGAAAATAAACACTGCTCGCTGTTGTTTTTGCTACGTACTCTCAAAATGTTAATTTATTTACTTAAAATTGTATGTATTGACTTGACTTATAAAACTGCAATTGTCATCCAAATTTAAGCAAAATCGGATTAACAAATTATGATTATTTTCTAGTTTATTTTATCAGTAGTTTTTGAACCGAACGTTTTAGGTGGAAATAATTTAATGTGAAAATATAGGTACCAATTATTATAGTTAAAAAATGATAAATTTATTAAACGGAAAATAAAATATCCCTTCGTAAACGAAAAAAAACTAAAGGAGAACACATGAAATAAACACAACATTATATTTCACTGTCATTTCTACAATAATAAAGTGCTAGAGACAAGCTACTCCAGTCTATATAAGTGACACTTGTAACTGCAGCACAGTACTCCAATCCCAGTCTCAGTCTGCTGCAGTGGAATTGCATAAGTAGAACATGCTTCGGTTCTTTCAAAGAAAATGAAGTCACTGAATAGTTTACTGTTAGTAAGATAATAAATATTGCAAAAAAATATTCGAAAACTATTTCACATTTCATTTGTGTTTAAATATCACTTATGATTTCGAAAATATGGTCAAGTAACTTAGAATTTATCATTCAATAATTAAACTGACATTTTTATTTTGAACAGAAAGTTGGGCATTAAATAAAAACAGAGGACGTTATAATCAGGTGTTATGTAAGTGTTTAATGAGTGACACAAGAAAAGATGTGGAGAGTGAATACAAATTATCAGTCTAAATCTATCAGACTGATAAGATCAATAAAAAAATACTCAAAGTTATGGGCAATACTTTATTAGAATTTTGTTTCGAGAACTATTAAAAATTAAAAAATTGATAAAAGTAAAATCTTAAAATATTTAAATCAGATTTTACTCAAATTCTACTTTACGTGAAATTACATAACTCAAAGTAGGAAATCAAGTTTGAAATACAAAAAATTTACTATTCAAAACTAAACCTATACGGCGGCTAGCGTTTTTTTATTGTAATTAAACAGTTATAATTTTTCATAACAAATTAAAATTGACTAACATTTTGTTGACATCCGAAGATTTTGAAGATACACATATATACATTTTGCTCAGATATATGTTCAAATGCAAAATTAAAAAAAAAATATTTACTATTCAGATTACTTAATCTACAGAAAAACTAGATCATACATTGACAAACAACGTGCTTACATTCAGTAAAGCATGTTTTAGATATTTAAGTGATCTTTTGCTAACTTGTCGACTTGTGATACTGAGTCAAAAAATTGTGATTATTTCTTCAACGTTAACATTAACGTGGTTCGAATTTGTACAATATAGTAAAATAAGTTTTCATTACGTTTAAAAATATATAAGATTAATAATTTACAGAAGTTTTGCTTAAAAATTTAATCTCTATTATTATATTTAACATCATAATCTTATGTTTTATAATTAAACAAGTCTTGTAAATTTTTATTCATTATTTATTAATTATAGATCTTTATAAATATCATACCATTGGAATAAAACTATCTACGTGTTTATTGGCTACATACTTTAAAAATGTATTGATATGTGTTTTATAATTAATTGTGTACCATTAACTCCTTTAATATTGTTTGTGTATTTTGATAAAATATCATGCGTTGAATTACAATGCAAATTAAATACTATTATTAATGGTTAATATAAAATTTAATATTCTATTGGTTAATATAACAAACTTTATTCATTACAAGTTATTTTAATTAATTCGATCAAGTAAGTACCTCTCCCCCAAATTAATTACAATTCAGTTAACTGTTTGGATTTAAACAATTTCTCCCAACTTCCTCTGGAGATAAGTGCAAAGGAAATTGTTTACATCACTTAGCAAAGTGAAGGATCTTGTTCTTGGCTTGGATCCAAATCGTTTTAATTCTTGCCTCTATATATGTGTACGTAAAGGTCCTCGCAATGTCGCTGGACAATCTTTTGAAATTTGACCTTACCATAGGCTTTATTTTCTCTCTAGTTATAAAGATTTTGTTTAAATCCTCTCAATTCTATTCATTATTAATAATTTTCTTCTGTCAATTGTGACAGAAAACGTTAGTTTCTGTGAAAAGTGAACACTGAAGATGTAATGGAAATTAAAAAAATAATAAATTGGATAATAAATCAGCTGAGAAGTTCAAATCGTGCTAAAACCAATAAATAGGTTAAAACCGCCTTTACTAAAAATGTTGGTTTTTCTTATCATTGATGGTGTTCAATGAAAAGAAAAATAATATTACATAATTTTTATAAAAATTATTAAATGTGTCTCGGAATCAAAAACCTTATTAGCATCTAATATTGTTGAAATTAAATTGAATTTTAAGTACAGTCATTTCAATTTTATATTTTAAATGGATTTATTACTAAAATATAGTGGAGTATATTCACGTGTCAGTCTCTGTTTCAAGAAAGAATGGATAAGCTATATACAGTTCAGTGTAAGGATTACTTCAAGGGGCAGGGTATGCAATTTAGGTACACGGTTCACGTGCTGTGCTTTGATCGGTCTTCGACAGTTTTTATTCAAGTACTTACAACACATATCCGATACCTCCATATTTTTATCTATATTTTCAGTATGGTCTCGAATCACTTATCAGGAGGACAAATATTTGTAAGGCGCTACCTTGAATTCGTCACTTCTGAATTGAAATTAGGCTTGAAGCTAATTGAAGCGTAACTATTACTTTTTTGCAAGAACAAACAACTTTTTAGTATCATATTTTTTTTTGTAACGAAGTATTTTTGAATCGAAGCTCGAGTACAGCCGAACGGAAGAGATGTTGACAAGGCTTTTTTTGGTCTCACTCGAATAAATTGGGCGCCAGTAAGTTTCGCTATAAATTTTCGATCTTAAGCACAGTCAATAGACATTTTTAATGTGAAATTTGAATCACTTATACATTCAATAATGAAATAGTTATTGTTTATATGCTGATCAATAAGCTGCGAACGGTTTAAAAAAGAAAACTATTCGTTAAAAAAAATATATATCAATAGTTAATGCATCTCCAATACCGAGAAGTTTTTAATTTTCCTTTCAACTTTTCGTATAGTTCTATAGATTTCGATTGTAACCAATGCCGTCCATTGTTGGACACATTATCTTAACTAAATTTATATTCTTTGACCACTATCATAGATCGGTCGTGTTGGAATTTACATTTTTTTACTGAATGTATTAATGACAATTTATTATGTTTTTTTCTGCCAGTACAATTTCATTCTGTTTATAAAGATCAAAGTTTATTTTTCAAAAATGTTGGTAACTTTTGCAATGATAAATAATAAAAACTATCGATATTTTGTGTACTAATGATTTTTTAAAACTATTTACATAATTGTGTCCAACGTAACGTTAGCACAAAATCTTGTGTTATTTGATAAAATCTACGTAAAACTAAAGTGGATACATTTAAAAGTCTTTTGGTATTAATAATAAAGTATATTACCGATACTTTCAAACAAATGTTCATCGCATTTGTGAAAACGTTCACAAAAATGAATCACATTGTGAAACGCATGAACGTTTCAAAAGTTCATCACATTCATATTTGAAAAAAATATGTGAATTTAAATATGACGCTTGAAAATATAAACTTTGTTAGCATTTAATATTAACTTCCCAAAAACGGTAGTCGATTTTCTATGACAACATTAGTCTACCTATCACTTATGTTTAGGGAAGATTACAATATAATAAACAGTATTCCTTTATATATATATATATATATATATATATATATATATATATATATATATATATATATATATATATATATATATATATATATATATATATATATATAATATTTAAAATAAGTTTACACATTTTTTTTTAATTTAACTATAAAAACAACATTGTTGGACACGATTTTCGACAAAGAATAAAACGAAAAAGTTATTATATATTTTTAAATGATAACTGTAAATGTTTTTAACTTGATAATTCTGTAATTTTGAAAAGGGTGACTGTACTCTGCTGTTTAACGAAACCTGTCCAATCATTATTAAAATTTTTCAAAAATCAAATTTCAATCACATTGGTCAGTAATACACTTCAAATTAAACTTCGTTAAGAAACGAATTACTTACGTTAGTTTTGTCACTAAACAAAGTAAATACATAAAACTGTAGCGAACAAAACAAATCTCTTACCGAAATTGATTCAGTGTTTTATTTATTCAGAAGTCGCGCCAACGTTCAACAAGGAATTGTGATGAATGGAAAATTTACAAGTGTCATTTACAAACTTCTTTTTATTCGCCTAAATCTTCTTTTTAGCTAAACCGTTTCTAGAATTTTATTCGTATGTTCTTTTGGCGTTCTTTACGATAACAAAATAACCCTGTTGCTCCTTTTGTTCTCCAAGTATATACTTACGATAACGCGTCACGTTCAGATAGAATGGTGGAAAATAAGGATTTAACGGTGCTTCGATATAAAACAACATTAATGAACAAATTAGTGAACAAATTACCTGCAGTTTCTTCGTAACCAACAAGCAAGCACTGCCAGTAATCCCAAACCTGACACCAAGACTAGTGTAGCGACCTGAAAATAATAACACATATTAATAGCATTCGTTTCAACCCTAATACTAATAAATTGTTATTTAACATGTGCACGTACGCATTTATATATATATATATATATATATATATATATATATATATATATATATATATATTTCACTGACAAAATACGGCGATGATAACCTTAATGGTTTTTCACCGCAAAAAAAAAATCTCTGACGAAAAGCGAAAAAGTGAAAAAAATAACGTTAGTGGAGACGATATTTTTGTGGTGTGACTGGAAGAGATAGGCACACGAATGAGGATATACTTACAATGATTGAAGTGAAGAAAAATAATTTGGATAATTAGGAGCAGAAGGTGTGACCATGTTATAAGAACAGGAGAGGGAAGGTGGACAATCAATTACCTATTGAGCTCCATCGGAAGAAAGGAAGAACTCGACAATATGGCGAGATATGGTGAAGAGACTAAAGAGACGACTATAACCCTATGTTATAGTTCATATCTCTACCTTTCATTTCCTAGCTTCAAACACTTTATATTTGTTGACGCGTTTCGGAATACTTCCATTTTCAAAACTTATTAATGTAGAGTGCATTAATAAGTTCTGAAAAGGGAAGTACTCTGAACCGCATCAACAAATACAAAGTTTTTGAAGCTAGGAAAGGCAAAGATACTCATTACAACATCCCCAAAAGAAAAAAAGATTATTACATTAATAATTTCACTATAACCATTATTTATAGTTTGATGATAAAGAAAAACTGAAACGACAGATATGGATGTCGGTTTTGTACGAGATATATTCATTTCCAGCTCCTTTGATTTTTTTAAAGTGGTATTATTAAAATAATTGATCAATTTCGATAAAATTTTGCTTATAGGTAGGGGACAAACAGTATAATGTAGTTGCTATTATTTTATTTCAAGATTTTTTTGCCAGAAAACCAAACCAAAAACTTTTATTCCTGAAATTAGCTAAAACTAATACAAATGACTCAACTAAACAAATTGTCGCTTCCAAAAAATTAAATTAATTACCTATCTATTAGAACAAACAAAAACCTGAGATTTAAATTCAACTATTGTATAAAACTAGTTGTAATTCTACTTCAAAAATAACAGTATTAATAATAATAATAATAATAATAATAGTCAATGTTAACACCTACGGACCACTGTTTGCAAAACACGCGGTGTGTCTAACAGCCTGCTCATTAGATCTTTGCTGTACACAGATTTGGGGGAGACCGGGTAAACTGATTAAAAAAAACCTGTAAGGATTTCTTTGTTTCTATTTTTACTGTTTTTTTATAGCTCCTGAAAAAACAGGTTTGTTGGGCGTCAAACAGAATGCCTATATGATTTTCGTTGGAATGTACTTATTTAAGCCTCATTTATTTGTTATAAATTGAATGAAAGATAATTTGCATTGTTTCACTATTTGGATTAATTAAATCAAATCCTTTCACTGTACACACGAAAACATCAATCTTCGTCAACATCATTTAATCTTCGGACAGATCATTCACTTCTGCAACTTTCTTTCTAAATACTTTTTCGTTTTCCGCCCTATTTGTTCTAAATCCATGGTGCTTTTTACCCTGGTGTGATTAATACTATTTGTTTATTACGTCAACAATAAAAACTAATGTTTTCTAAGTGGAACAGTAATTAATACAGCAAACTGGAACTTAACGATTTCACGGATCGTTGTATGAACTAGTTTTAATTCAAGTTCAGCAATAACAGTAACAATAACAATTGAAAAGCTTTTATATACAGAGCTGAGTACCTCTATTGGAAAATTATGCAAAACGACTTAAAATACGAAAAATATCGTGCCATTTTTTTTTATTTTGCTATTGAATGTTTTATCAGGCCAGACAACAAACAGTAACATACTATGCCACCAACTCAATTTTTTTTTTAATAAAACTTGCATTCACTTCTAGTTAAGAGACACATGCTGTTTGATATCACGTAAATTTTGTTAAAAAACTAATTTGAACTATGGTCATTGTTGCATGAATTCAAAATATAAATAACTTAGTTTAATTATTAAAAAGGTTAATTTATTAGATATATTTTATTATTTGAATTAATTTTGTTAATTTATTTTTTTTCAATGCAAAAATAAATAGAAAATGAAATAATAGTAAATTTTGTCTACTCTTGCAGGGAGTTTCTTACTTGTAGTTTTAGTTTTAAAAATATAAAAGGAGAAGGAGTTTGTTATACCATGCATTTTCTATGTGCCTCGGAACGGATATTACTTCTTATTCGTACAGTATGCCACTTAACCTTTTTTTGAGTTTATTGGGAGTTCAGCTGTTGGAGCGGCCATCTTGGTAAGACCCAGACCCTGGAACTTAAATACTGATCTCTAAATTACACTTAAAACTAGTGTATATCAATTCGATAAAATTCTTTCTAGAAGAAACATTGTTCCAACGTTTCACCAAAATCTTACCTGGCATCTTTGAAGTTATTCTCGCTCCAAGTCTTCAGACAAGTCGTTTCGCAATTTGCTTCAGACTTGGAACGAGTATAACAGCGAAGAGGCCAGATAAGGTTTTGGCCAAATGTAGGAACAATATTTTTAATGTTTTTAGAAAACAATTGTGTAGAACCGGATATACACAGGTTTTTAATGTGCTTTATATGCGTGTATGCACACACACACACACACACACACACACACACACACACACACACACACACACACACACACACACACACACACACACACACACACACACACACACACACACACACACACACACACACACACACACACACACACACATACATACATACATACATACATACATACATACATACATACATACATACATATATATATATATATATATATATATATATACACACACATTAACAATTAGTTTATGGCTAAAATCGAAGAAGTAACTACAATGAAGACGAATTTTGTGTTGTGACTAGAAGAGGATACAATACAATCCTCAATTGTATTGTGCATATGAATGAGGATACACTTAGAATGACTGAAGTGAAGAAAAATAATAAAAGTATTTGGAGAAGAAGGTTTGACCAAGTTATAAGAACAAGAAGGGGAAGGTGGGTAGTCAGAATCACTGATTGAGATCCGTTGGAAGCAGAAAGAATAGAAGAACTAGAGAATTACGATTATATTATAAATATAGTTATGATAATAATTATAACAATTATATATATATATATATATATATATATATATATATATATATATATGTGTGTGTGTGTGTGTGTGTGTGTGTGTGTGTGTGTGTGTTTAGCATTCTTACGTTTGCAATTTTATTCGGATTTGATTCAAACAATGAGACGTGTTCGTTTTCAGAGAAATCCGTTAAATCATTAAAAGTGACGCGACTTCAAACATTTTTTAAAATTGTTTAACTTATTTTTTAACTAGCTGTTACCCGTTGCGGCTTTGCCTGCAATTATAATGTAAGCAATAAAATTTATAGTCGATTTTCAAAATCAGAATAGGTCATTTCATTTTAATATATTGCTATATACAATATTATACGATTTATGGTTTTCGGCAAAGACATATAAATTTTTACTACTCGATACGCTAAAACAGGATCATGTCATATTTTAATAAAATACTGTATTATTAAAAAGTAATTATTATATAATTAAACTGGAATAGTATTGTGTTTATCTCAGATACCTAAGCATGTTCACACCAAATGTAACCTCATTTGGTCCAGTAGTTAAAGTGTATTTGAATAACAAACAAATAAACAAAAACAAACTTTCAGAAATATAATATGATTAGCTGTTACCCGTCACGGCTTTGCCCGCAATCATAATATACATTAAAGATCATGCATTACCGTGTTAGGACCAACACCGAGTTAGTTAAGTTTTGGAGTACTCTTTAAAAAAAAATAAGGTTTTTTTCCTGCATCACCGTTTAACCCAACAACAGTTAGGTTTGGAGTACTCTTTTTAAAAAAATAAATAAAGGTTTTTTTAATGCTTCACCGTGTTAGGCCTAACAACCATATTAGTTTGCTAATGAAGTATTCTGTAAAAAAATATAAAGATTTTTCACGCATCACTATGTTAGGCCTAACAACCGTGTCAGGATATGTAGCCTAGTATTTTTTTTAAAAATATAAAGGTTTTTTGACGCATCACCGTGATAGGTCCAACAACCGTGTCAGGATATGTAGTACTCTTTAAAAAAATATAAAGTTTTTTTTCACGCATCACCGTGTTAGTTAAGTTATGGAGTACTCTTTAAAAAAAATATAAAGTTTTTTCCATGCATAACAGTATTAGGCCCAACAACCGTGTCAGTTAGGTTATGGAGTACTCTTTTGAAAAAAATAAATAAAGGTTCTTTTAATGCATCACCGTGTTAGGCCTAACAACTATGTTAGTTAGCTTATGGAGTATTCTTTAAAAAAATATAAAGATTTATCACGCATCACTATGTTAGGCCTGACAACCGTATCAGTTAAGGTTTGGATACTCTTTAAAAAAATAAAGGTTTTTTTCACACATCACAATCATAGGCCCAGCAATCATATCAGTTAGGATATGTAGTATTCTTTAAAAATTATAAAAGTTTTTTTACACATCACCGTATTAGGCCTAATAACCGTGTCAGTTAATATACTTAGTATTCTTTTAAAAAATTTAAAAGTTTTTTCACACATCACCGTGATAGGCCTAACAACCGTGTCAGTTAGGATATGCAGTATTCTTTAAAAAAATATAAACATCACCGTGTTTGGCCTAACAACCGTGACAGTTAGGATATGTAGCCAAATAATCTTTAAAAAAATATAAAGGTTTTTTCACGGTACCGTGTTGTACTGATTCCATATTTTGTAGATCAGTAAAACAATAAAAATACGTCTAAAATCAGTACACGGTACCAATTTTCGACGGTAGCAATTTTGAGGTTATGTTGGTCACTTTTATTTTCGATTTTTATCGTACTTCTCCTGCTTTCATATTTTGGATTCTTGCTTTTGGGCACATAATAAAGCATTTTAGTAAGAAAAATATCGAAAACTCCAATAGATGCTGCACTGCATATTTACCATTTTTTCATATAATGTAATTACACAAATATATCCTATATACTACCTTACAATTAAATTATCCTAATAAAATTGTATATAATATATATATTCTGCACTCTGCTTTAAAAACATTGAATAGTCTTAAATGAAAAATACCAGATTGTGATTATTAGATGAAAATGTAACATTAAAAACAATACTTTTGCAATAAATAAAACATAGATTAAGATTTGTAAAATGGGATTATATCTATGTCCATCTCAGGTGCCTAAATCTCATGTTCAGTAAACAGTAATTAAACCTAACTATAGTTAACAGATGTTTCAAAACTAAAAACTGATAATTATTTTGGGCTGGGTAAGTAGTATAATGACGTTTTGTAAAACGGGAATAGGCCTATATGTATCTCTGATACTTAAACCATATTCGTACCAAATTTCATCTCAATTGGTCCAGTGGTTAAAGCGTGATTGAATAACAAACAAACAAACAAAGAAATAAACAAACACACAAACTTTCAGAAATATAATATGATGAATATGAATATGAATATGATTGTCAAACTTTTTGTTTTACGTACTACAATTTTAAAATCTGAACGTACTATCGTAATCAGTGTTGACATTTTTATTTTAACTAATCAAAGAAAATACTAAAACGAACCTAATTTTTGAAATTTGGGTTTTCTTTCAATTTTTCAAAAGCCCGATAATGTAAGTTTAAAATGTTATGGAATTTATAATGACGATTATTACAGTATATTCTTATCATCAAAAATATAAAAGATAATAAGATATTTTTTGAAAAATTGCTTCCATTACGTAAGCAAGAAAGCAATCACTAATAAAGACAGTAGAAAGATCATTGAATAGTGTGAAGGTACAAACAGTTATGATTTATAAAAAAATATGTAATAATATTTATGTATAATATTTCTTACATAGAAAATTAATAATATTTATTGTAATTCAGTTAGAGAAATACATCTGCTTTATTGTTTTAAAATTTAATTTCAATTAAATTTTCTAATTAATAAGACATAGTTTGTTGAGACATTTCAACAATAATAATAGGGATAACGATTTTTAAAACTCTACGGAACCTCACCATTACAGACGCCTTTTCAGAAACTTAATGTGATTGTTATCGATCTGACCTTTAAATAAAAGTCGCGTACCTTCAACAAAGGAATCCCTATACTTTAGAATAGAACTAAATGAAAACCTTCCCTACACTTTGACATTTTTTGTGTTAACTCTGGTTTTGTAGAATATCTTCTGAAGCCCAAATAATTGCAACGGCTGCGTCCCGAAATGGCGACTGCCTATGTATTTGTTTATCTTTTTTAGTTGTTTATAACAGTTGCAAACAACACCAAGTTTTTGCTAAAAAAAATATTTTATTATTATAAATAACGCATTTTTGACCGTATTTGTACATTTTTTACCAATACAAAAAGACAATTTTTATGACTAATGTTTATAAAAAATGTAATGTGTAATTTACATTAAGAAATAGTTATTGCTAAACTATGGTTGTCAAAATACAAATTTTGTAATTAATTTCATATTATTGGGCCTTGTATAACCTGATTGTATGATCCTGTTAACTCGACTTTTTTAAAATCTTATTAGAATCTTTATAATACTCTATGATAAAAACTCTTCTAAAAGTTTAATTTTTTAAAATTGTAATATTGATATATCGAATTTTCAGTGAGTTCAATAGTATACTTAAATCTTTAATAACTGCAATTTTTGTATTTTAGTCGAAACTGTAAGTCGAAATTTCAATCTGTATGTCAAATTCGCAAGCTGCGAACCTCAGTTACTCGAAGTTGCAGCCCAAGCTTAACGCTTCAGCTGTTTTCCCCTCAAGTCTGGACAAGAATATTTGGCCATTTGTAAGTAAATTCCCACTAACTGTCAGTCATTTTTAGTACCGTTTCGTTAAATTACTGTAATAAATTTCCTTTTATCTAAACTAAATGTTTTTAAAATTTATTTAAGTTTTGTAAATCGAAAACATTGATTGTGGTCATTAGAGTAAAAATATAGTAAACTTATCCATAAGTTTTTTAAAATTGAGTAAAATAAGAGTTTTGATTACTAAAGTATTGAAGATATCGATGTAAGAAGAATTCTTGACGTTATAGCTCAGAGAAAACTCTTCACATAATCGCTAAGTTTACATTAGAATTTAAAAAACAGGAATTTAGTTTTGTAAAATATATGAAGTAATGTGGTTTACTCATTTTAAAAAAATTGACAGCCGGGAGACAGCCGTGACACAGAAGTGAACACGCAACTGTCTCAGTGACGTGATTGGAGGTTTTTTTATCTTACACTCTTTTTGAAACTCTGACATCACCTGTATAAACAGCATTAAAATCTGCATATATTAACATTTTAGACTTTCAAGTAGCACTGAAAATATTAAAATTAAAGCAGTGAAATCAAATTTTCAAAAATATTTAGCCTAAAAGTTATAAATGTTTAAAGATTTTAAATGACCATTGTGAAACTGCTCAACGAATTTTTCTGGTTTCAAAATCGTCCAAACTATTAACTAGCTAACAAAATAATTTTTTGAAACAAATTGGTCCAATCTAAATGTCAGGATCGGCGCTCATTTCAATGTGGGTCTTAATATGATGGTTCTAATAGCTCGTTTTCCAGTGGAAGTTTGCAAACAATTTACGTAATCAATGTTCATTGCTGGTTTGTTGGTCCAGTTATATTACTGACCTTATTTGTAAACTGAAATCAGACTTAACTGATATAAAAATGTTGTCACTTAAGCCCTATCTAAATCATGTGTAAATATAAAATATCAAACTCGTTAAATGTGTCCTAATTATTGTGATAGTTGGGCTGGGCATTTAGTAAATCGGCGTTCAACAATAATTTAATTTAATATTTTAATTTTTTAAAATTATTTTAAGGCGAAATGCACATTGAGGCTATATCGCCTCCCTAAATATAAGTGTGAGTGTAAAGTGTTAAAGTCGTAAGTGTAGTGTTGTAAGTGTGTGTTAGACTCGAGTACCGCGAGGGACGTCTAAATCCCCTCAATAGGTGCAACTAATCTGCACCACCTGCGGGGATTTAATTTTTATAGTAATGGACTAACTTAAGCTATTTATAATGTGCAAAATTTATTTAACTTCACACGTTCTACATAATTTTGGGTCGGGTATGTAATATAATGGCGTTAATTAGAATATAAATATTAATTATTTAACTTATTTATATACATAATTTTAAACAAATAAGTATTAAATTCAAACAAATTAATTTCCGGTTTTGAAGTCACCTCCCTTAGTTTCATAGCACTGAAGACAATAACTGGGGACAATCAGGTCACTGGTACAATCATTATTTACTTCAAGAATACTAATTACGTGTTTATGGCAAACATGATTTTCTTACATATTATTCGTGTTATCGCGAAATTAATTTATGTACAATTTTGATAAAATGAAAGAAATTCTATTTATGATTTATAATGAAAAAAATCTAAAGAGACTTAATGTTAATTAACAAACACTATTCGTAAACATTTCAAAATAAAAAGTAACTGTGACCTTCACTCACAATATATAAATAATGGAACATTACCCGATGTTAACATAACAAGAGTGCTTACCCAATAGTAATGCAAGAGCAGCCCTCCATTACTTCCGGGACCCGTGCTCCCTTGTTTCATCTCCTTTCACCTTGAACAAAATATTTACTTTATGTATTGTTATTTTTACCTCCTTCGTGATCTTGTTCCTCCTTTTTTAAGGACAGCAGTTTCGATCAAACAATAATAATTTTAATGTTATTTACACACAATACTTACTAAAACATAGCACATTACAACCACATGCGTGATAGATGCATAGGGTATGTATACGTGTTTCTGACGAACGACATGGAATACTTACAATGGTTGTACTGTTTTATGTATGTTGTGATTTATTGTGAATGATTTCAAAAAGATTATTGTTTGATCAAAATCGCTTTGGATTAAAGTAAGTTGAACAATATCACAAAGCAGGTATATCTAACCATACATCTTTTTTTTTTTAGTGTTATAAGTATTAAAAGTCGGTTTATAGAACATTTATTTAATGTTCGAATAGTAAATGCTAGAGTAACATAATGGCTAATTAAATTTTTCATTCTGCTTTTACAAAATATGTAATCAAAAATTACCTAATCTTCAATTAACCTCTAATTAACTTTTAAAAAATTAAATGGAGGGAAAATGTCAAACATAATAAAATAACGTATATTGTAATTTTTAGGTTATGTTTACTGTTCACTTTTTTGTTTCCATGGTTACAATGTTTCTGTTTACATTGTGCTGTAATATTTTTAATTTTATAGGTTATTTAGTTTTTTGAGGAATCGGCATACTTCTAGCTGTAATGTAGGGCAGATAATTTGAAACTAGGCTTAAAATGTAAACAAAGCCTTCTTCATTGAACCTAAATTCAATCTTGAATTCTTCATCCGAAATAATAATTGAATGAAATTAAAGTTAAATAAATAATAATAATAATAAGTTCTAATAACAATAACCCAAATAATATTAATTCTTCACCCGAATTATTATTATCATAATTTTATTTACTCATTAATTCATTGTAAATAAGGCCTAAAATCAATTTATAATTTATGCCACTATTACCAATACATAATTTAAAGAAAATCTTGTAAACATTAAAAGGTAATAAATAAATTAAAACAATTAATTAACGTGCATTATTAACATAAACAAAATTTTGAAAATGTAGTCATAAAGCAAAGTTTGATAACGCGATCAACTTTGTAAAATGTAATGTTAATCTATAATTAAAATATTAATCGATATTAGGGCATTAAATTATTAAGTGTTTAATCTTAGATTAGCAGTTAATGGTTGTTCTAGGAACTGAAATTGATGATTTAATTAATTATCAAGCTTAATAGTACATTAATTAAGTTAATAATTTGTTCTTGAAACCGGCTATTAAAGTTTTAAAAGTTATTTAACAATGCAAAATGTTACCGCATACATCAGAAAGTAAACTATTTGAGAACGTCATTAAGGATTCCAAAGTGGAGAGTATGTGCTTTATAAATAAATCTATGTATAATGAAATCAATCGTTTAAAAATAACAATTTTTAGAAATGTGCTTAAATCATAATATCAATGGGTCGAAGTCATTTTTAAAGATACTGGACAATAGATTTAAAGTAGTGGACTTACATGCTTAGCAAGCTAACAACGAACATTATTTTTTACGGTTGATATTTATAATTTTCGTCTCAAAACTCGATTTTCTATCTGTATACTTGCAAATGTCTTTTGTTTGGTACCTTGCTTGACAGTTTTTGTTAATAACAATTGTGTTTAATACCGTTAGAAAAATTTCAAAAATTAAACGATTAAATTGTTTCCCAATTTCGTATGAATTACATTCGATATTTTTTTAGAATTCTACGTTTATCTTAACATTAAAATTGTTTTCAACTCAATAATTACTCTCCAAATTTGTCTGATTCTGTCAACGCCATAATACAAATAATCTCAGCTCCATGATGCAAGTTTTTTTTAAGTTGAGAATATTTTTTTTTTACAGTAAAATTAAGAAATTAACCTAGTCGTTGTAAAAGTTATAGCTTTTATTTCTTACATTATTTTGAAAATCTGAGTATATAGGCCTACACTAGTATTATTGTAACGACCCGTCAAAACGTGTTCTAGAGGTCATGATCGGTGCTCATTCCATGATTCAAGGTCTACGTTAGTGGGTTACGAGAGGGTGAAGCTAATGATGGCCACTCAAGTGTTTTTTTTTACAATGGAAATTCTCAATGAAAGTGCGTTTGTTAATGATGTATCCTAGATAATCTATCCTAGATAATCCTTCCCAACAATTTTGGCACTAGAAGTACATTACCGACAGAGTGATGCTCATTAGAAAATCTAAGATTGTTTCTTATAAAAAGTATATAATATGATTTTCCTTATAAATTTGTAAAAACAAACAAATTTCTTTCAACATTAATTCCTTCATTTTGTAAAATTATGTTTTGCCGTTTTTTAATGTTTTCTTGTTACCCAACTAGCCCAAAACAAATGCATAATAAAATATTTTCATATTCAATACAAAATACTTATTTTATTATTTTACAATCGTCTGTAGGTTACTATTTGAACATACATTGCTTTCAAATACCAACAACTATAATTCAATTATATTTCTGTTGTATGTTTTACATACTGTTAGGCGTTTTTCAATTTTGTGTCATTTAAGTTTTAAAAATAATAACATTAACCTTTCTGATTAAAAAAATTTACATTAAGAACCAAGATGGAGTGATTGTAGTCAATTACTTTTAACAACTTTGCATTTGAATAAATATATGAGTGTAATCATATTAATGAAATAAAAATTAACCTATTAAATAACTGTTTTTACGTTAATGTCTTTAATTAATTTATTTTTTTGTGATTTATATGACTCTCGACAGCTTTAAATTAATGTATACAAGATAATACAGGTTATTTGTTTATTCGTATATGTATAACAATTTAACTTAATTTACGAGGTTCTTAATCGATAGTTTGATAACATTAGTGAAAAAACAAAATAATTGATTGTAAATGCTTGTGTATGTGTGCGTGCGTGTGCGTGTGTGGTTTACATTTAAACCAAAAATAAATTTAAAATAGTTGATTTTTTTTTCAGAAAAAACAAAAACTCAATAAGTTCCTAAGTTCATGACTTCAGTCATGTTCGAATTTGAACAATAATATTTTTGTTTAAACGATATCTCTTCATCTGAACTTTTTAAATCTTTCATGTTGGCTTACGTTCCACGCATGACATTTAACACGAAGCTAATTTTAAGTGGTGAACGTGTTTAACTGTCCCTCTATTGCAAAGTAAATCAATACAAGTGGTTAAGTGAACTGTGAATGAATGTCCTACCTCATGTGGACCTGCAGGCCTGGACGGAGTTGAAGACGCTGACACACTGCTGACTGCACGCTGCATGCCTGGCTATTGAGCGTACTCTCGCGCAAGCGCCTAGCGGCGAAGTGATCAATTAGTTCGTGATATGATAAAGGTTAGGGTTTACTTAGTCTGACGTCATAATGCAGAGAAATCAGTTAACACAGCATATTTTATGGTAGTTTTATGTAACTAGGATTTTTAAATAGTTAAATAGTAATGGAAACAGAACGTACAAACGTGGCTGTTTGGAGAGTGATTAAGATGTTTGTTTAGCCATTTTTACTTTTCACCAAGTGGAAATAATAGGTTTGTAAGGGGACTGTTCGTGTTTATACAGAAAGGCTTTTGAAATATGGTTACCCCCTCATACCATTTCAAATCGGGTAACCCCGGAGAATTAGCAATGCTCTGGGTATAACACGACAGTAGGTTATTCATAGGCGATTCTCATAGATTCGATTTTAAAATAAGTTAATATAAATAAGTAATTTCAGCAAATATAATTCTTTCTATCGTCATTCTTTATATCTGGATTTAATGGTAAAAAATCTGGAACGTCATCGAACGTTTTCTACAAATAATATCATAAGTATGCATTTTTGAAGGGGATACTTCTTATGGCGGGGTATGGATGTATGTTTTTCACGGGAAAAAATTCAGTTTGCCGTCACGCATCACGCTCTTACATATTAGCATATACTTATATATTACTTCTTATGGCGGGGTATGGATGTATGTTTTGTACGGGAAAAAATTCAGTTTGCCGTCACTCATCACGCGCTTACATATTAGCATATACTTATATACTACTTCTTATGGCGTGGTATGAATGTATATTTTGCACAGGAAAAAAAATTCAGTTTGCCGTCACGCATCATGCATCATATATATTTTTGTTTTAAAATGTATTTTTGAAGTGAAAACTTGTATGTTCGGGCCATTATATTACTTACCCAGTCCAACTTAATAATTTAGTTTTGTCTCAAGTATTCACTGTGTAACAGTGACGTTTTATACATTTATTATATATTGGTAGGTGTGAATAATAAATATTTAAATTATTTTAAACGCCATTATACTACTTACCCAATCTAACCTTATTTAGTATTTAGTTTTATGACAAGTGTTAACTGTGTAACAGTGACGTTTTATACGTTATTATATATTGGTAGGTGTGAATAATAAATATTTAAATTCCATTATACTACTTACCCAGTGCAACTGAATTATTTAGTATTCAGTTTTGTAATATGTGTTAACTGTAGGCTACAACAGACACGTTTTATTAATATTTTATACTTCTTAATATAATATTTTAAATTTGAAAGTTTATGTGTGTGTTTTTGTTTGTTATTCAATCACACATTAACTACTGGACCGATTGAGATGAAATTTAAAATGAACATGGTTTAGGAATCGAGATGGACATAGATGTATTCCCATTTTAAAAATCTGAATCACTGTTATTATTTATTATAAAATTATTGTTTATAAGCTTACGTTTGCAATGATTTTAATTGAAACAATCTTACAATTCCAAACAACCTGTCTTTCCAAATTAAAATATTGCAGTTTCCATTGAAGTTGGCATTTACAATGACAATTAATAAGTCACAGGGTCAGATATTAAGAGTAGCAGGAATTTGGGACATTTGGGACTCCGTGCTTCTCCCATGGCCAGTTAAAACCTATTCTAGTGTCGAGTAGCAAAAATCTATGTCTTGGCAAAAAACCATAAAATCTAATAATATTGTATTTAGAAATATATTCATGAAATGAAAACTGAATAGAAAACTGAAATGAACGTATTCATGATTTTGAAAATCGACTATAGATTTTATTTTGTGGTGTAAAATATATAGCCATAACGCGTGATAAGAAGTAGTCACTTCTGTCGGCAGTCATGCGACTGCCACCGTTTTTTTTAACAATAACGAAAATCGTTCATTACAACCTCTTAAAAAAGTTAACGAAATATATATTTTTGAACCTAAATATATGATTTAAATATTTCAAGCCATATATTTGCACTTAAATAACTTTAAAATTAACACTTTAAAAAAATGTGTTTTAAAACTTTAGAATATGTATACAGTCATGTTTTATGTTTTCGATATAGGCCTAGGTTACGTAGGTCTATAATATAAGGAGAAAGTTATAAGATTTGACGGAAAATGGAGTTTTAGGTAAATGTAGAAATCCGCAATCAAAAAAACTGGTTTGATTAATAATATCAATTTTTCTGAGAATTCTTTCCGTTTTTTTTTTCAAAACCCCAGTATGAGGCATGTTTTATTGATTCCTCGATGCGCGATCATTTTTCTAACTCAAAGTTTGAATTTAGGAATTGCTGCTATAAGGAAAAAAACATTACCTATAACTTTTACTATAAACATTTTTAACAATTTTCTATTCATATAACAAATTCCTTTTTATAAATTATTAAAAAAAAAATAATGAAAAGTTAGATCAGATTTTGTACATTTATGAAAATTTACAATTAATGTTGTATAAAATTTAAAATTGAAGATTGTCAGGTTAGGTTACATATTAACGGCCTAGAAGTTATTTTTGCTCTTAAAGGTCAGGATTCAAATAGTTTATAAAATCGAAGTTGTTGTCTTATTCATATTTTATGTCTATCTGTCAAAGTAGGCCTCAATTGAAAAAATGAGTAGAAAATTTTTTTTTTTAAATTCTCACACAAAAATAAAATTTCACACACTTTATTTTAATTTAAACATAAGACTACTTTTTTTATATCACCATCTTAATAATATTTTTTCTATTTTATTTTAAATGCAAGCTTAATTTTTTTTATATCACCATATTGTGATGGTTTTACTTAATATTTTAAACACAGGCCTACTATTTTTTTTATATCAGTATAACGTAGGTCCACCATCTTTTTATATTACAATATTATGATTTTTAAATAACTTTTTTAGTCTACAATTTTTCTTTATCAACGTAATGTGATTTATATATATATATATATAAATTATTTTAAATGTCTAACATAATACTTATAAATAGTTTCTGCTTTTCTGTCAAACATTACATTAATAATTTTAATAAACTTTTTCAACCAATTAAATTTGTAATTTTTTATTTACAAATTGTAAATTTGTTCTTTAAAATTAAACAAGTTAATTGAAAAAAATATCTCATAAACTAAGCGTATTTTACAAGAAATTTTGATTTTATTATTGTAATGTTTATTATAACATTATTAATCTTAAAATTAATAGGGTACAAATTAAAATTTAATTATCATAGTAATCAATTTAAAAACAATTTTACCCTGTAGATAAAGTATTAAAAAAACAGCTGGATTAATTATGTTATCTTAGATAAATTGTACTATTGTATTACATTACTAATACGAGCTCAGATATTATAAGCTCTTAGCCAGAAAATAAATAACTATCTGTTATGTGCCAAATGTTATACACAGTGCCAGCGTTTTAATATTTTTAAAGACTCCGATACACGACAGTCGGACACTGCAACTGGCTTCATACAATAAAGCTGTCGATGTGGTGACGTAGATAATGTTCAGCGCATTCATATAGGCCTAATGTAGAAGTTGAGAAAATAAAAATATTCAGCGTATTTTATACAGTAATTCATTATTACTTTATCGTATTTTTTTATTTTCTATTAAAAAGTACATAAGGAACTAAACATAGTACATAGAAAAAGTACATAGAAAACTAAACATTTTCTAAATTTCAGAATATTCAAAAATATTTTAATACGTTTTTTTTAAAAATAGAGTAAGTCAATTTTGCAGCAAACAAAATAAAATGCCTCAATGTTTGTAAATTGCAATATGACGTAGTTTGACAAAAAAAATCTGTTGGCTATATTCTAAAGGAAAATGTAAACATTTAGTTACAAAAGAAAACCAGTTAGTTACAACAGACATTTTTATTTTTATATTTATTTATAATTTTATTTTGTTTAACACTTATTATTCATGTTAGCCTAACGAGGGCGAGGGATCGAAGCTTACTGCAATCTCGAACCTATTACCTTGAGATATCGTTGGATATTACATTTTCAAATAATATAGTTTATTATATACGTTCATAGACACAGCAGGCTGGCCAGTGACTTGCCAATTCGGACAGGCTATTAAAAATCAACATTTTTGAACAATTTTTTGCAAATTATTCCTGAACAAATTAATCAGAAATTCAACAATTTAAGCTATCCATTAACGGTTACAATACAATCTTTCATCTTCTGTACCAAGGTGTATTAATGTCAAGATTTTATTAACATCACCTACTAATATGTAATAATCTTATTAATTATCCCTGTTACACAATTAACACTAGTATACTAAATAATGAATTTGGGATAGGTAAGTAATATGATGGGTTTTAAATTAATATGAGCATTTTTCACACCTATCAATATATAATAATCGTATAAATTATCCCTGTTATACAATTAACACAAATACTAAATAATGAATTTGGGCTGGGTAAGTAGTATGATGGCGTTAAAAATAATTTAAACATTTATTATTCATACCTACAAATATATAATAAACGAATAAAACATCGCTGTTATACAATTAACATTTGAATACTAAATAATGAAGTTGGGCTGGGTAAGTGGTATGATGGCGTTAAAAATAATTTAAACATTTATTAATCACACCTACAAATATATAAGAAACGTATAAAACATCGCTGTTATACAATTAACACTTGAATAATAAATAATTATGTTGGCCTGGGTAAGTAGTATAATGGAGTTTAAAATAATTTCATTCACACCTACGAATATATAATCAGCGTATAAACAGATTTTTTTATATTTATATATATTACATCGTTTGATCAATCTTCTAAATGTGTATTAGCATCGAGGTTTGGACCATCGTCTTTTTGGACTATTTTCTAATCGATGTATGGACCATTTTCTAAAGGTGAAAATACATTGACGTTTGGACCATCGTCTTTTTGGACTATTTTCTAATCGGTGTTTGGACCATTTTCTAAAAGAATATTTACATTGAGGTTTGGACCATCGTCTTTTGGACTATTTTCTAATCGGTGTTTGGACCATTTTCTAAAAGGATATTTACATTGAGGTTTGGACCATCGTCTTTTTGGACTATTTTCTAATCGGTGTTTGGACCATTTTCTAAAAGGATATTTACATTGAGGTTTGGACCATCGTCTTTTGGACTATTTTCTAATCGATGTATGGACCATTTTCTAAAGGTGTAAATACATTGACGTTTGGACCATCGTCTTTTTGGACTATTTTCTAATCGGTGTTTGGACCATTTTCTAAAAGAATATTTACATTGAGGTTTGGACCATCGTCTTTTGGACTATTTTCTAATCGGTGTTTGGACCATTTTCTAAAAGAATATTTACATTGAGGTTTGGACCATCGTCTTTTGGACTATTTTCTAATCGATGTATGGACCATTTTCTAAAAGAATATTTACATTGAGGTTTGGACCATCGTCTTTTGGACTATTTTCTAATCGATGTATGGACCATTTTCTAAAAGAATATTTACATTGAGGTTTGGACCATCGTCTTTTGGACTATTTTCTAATCGGTGTTTGGACCATTTTCTAAAAGAATATTTACATTGAGGTTTGGACCATCGTCTTTTGGACCATTTTCTAATCGATGTATGGACCATTTTCTAAAGGTGTAAATACATTGACGTTTGGACCATCGTCTTTTTGGACTATTTTCTAATCGGTGTTTGGACCATTTTCTAAAATAATATTTACATTGAGGTTTGGACCATCGTCTTTTGGACTATTTTCTAATCGATGTATGGACCATTTTCTAAAAGAATATTTACATTGAGGTTTGGACCATCGTCTTTTGGACTATTTTCTAATCGGTGTTTGGACCATTTTCTAAAAGAATATTTACATTGAGGTTTGGACCATCGTCTTTTGGACTATTTTCTAATCGATGTATGGACCATTTTCTAAAAGAATATTTACATTGAGGTTTGGACCATCGTCTTTTGGACTATTTTCTAATCGATGTATGGACCATTTTCTAAAAGAATATTTACATTGAGGTTTGGACCATCGTCTTTTGGACTATTTTCTAATCGGTGTTTGGACCATTTTCTAAAAGAATATTTACATTGAGGTTTGGACCATCGTCTTTTGGACCATTTTCTAATCGATGTATGGACCATTTTCTAAAGGTGTAAATACATTGACGTTTGGACCATCGTCTTTTTGGACTATTTTCTAATCGGTGTTTGGACCATTTTCTAAAATAATATTTACATTGAGGTTTGGACCATCGTCTTTTGGACTATTTTCTAATCGGTGTTTGGACCATTTTCTAAAGGATATTTACATTGAGGTTTGGACTATCGTCTTTTGGACTATTTTCTAATCGGTGTTTGGACCATTTTCTAAAAGGATATTTACATTGAGGTTTGGACCATCGTCTTTTGGACTATTTTCTAATCGGTGTTTGGACCATTTTCTAAAAGAATATTTACATTGAGGTTTGGACCATCGTCTTTTGGACTATTTTCTAATCGGTGTTTGGACCATTTTCTAAAAGAATATTTACATTGAGGTTTGGACCATCGTCTTTGGACTATTTTCTAATCGGTGTTTGGACCATTTAAAATTGATTGAGGTTTGGACCATCGTCTTTTGGACTATTTTCTAATCGGTGTTTGGACCATTTTCTAAAAGAATATTTACATTGAGGTTTGGACCATCGTCTTTTGGACTATTTTCTAATCGGTGTTTGGACCATTTTCTAAAAGAATATTTACATTGAGGTTTGGACCATCGTCTTTTGGACTATTTTCTAATCGGTGTTTGGACCATTTTCTAAAAGAATATTTACATTGAGGTTTGGACCATCGTCTTTTGGACTATTTTCTAATCGGTGTTTGGACCATTTTCTAAAAGAATATTTACATTGAGGTTTGGACCATCGTCTTTTGGACTATTTTCTAATCGGTGTTTGGACCATTTTCTAAAAGAATATTTACATTGAGGTTTGGACCATCGTCTTTTGGACTATTTTCTAATCGGTGTTTGGACCATTTTCTAAAAGGATATTTACATTGAGGTTTGGACCATCGTCTTTTTGGACTATTTTCTAATCGGTGTTTGGACCATTTTCTAAAAGAATATTTACATTGAGGTTTGGACCATCGTCTTTTGGACTATTTTCTAATCGGTGTTTGGACCATTTTCTAAAAGAATATTTACATTGAGGTTTGGACCATCGTCTTTTGGACTATTTTCTAATCGGTGTTTGGACCATTTTCTAAAAGAATATTTACATTGAGGTTTGGACCATCGTCTTTTGGACTATTTTCTAATCGGTGTTTGGACCATTTTCTAAAAGAATATTTACATTGGACCATCGTCTTTGGACCATTTTCTAATCGGATTTGGACCATTTACATTTACATTGAGGTTTGGACCATCGTCTTTTGGACTATTTTCTAATCGGTGTTTGGACCATTTTCTAAAAGAATATTTACATTGAGGTTTGGACCATCGTCTTTTGGACTATTTTCTAATCGGTGTTTGGACCATTTTCTAAAAGGATATTTACATTGAGGTTTGGACCATCGTCTTTTTGGACTATTTTCTAATCGGTGTTTGGACCATTTTCTAAAAGAATATTTACATTGAGGTTTGGACCATCGTCTTTTGGACTATTTTCTAATCGGTGTTTGGACCATTTTCTAAAAGAATATTTACATTGAGGTTTGGACCATCGTCTTTTGGACTATTTTCTAATCGGTGTTTGGACCATTTTCTAAAAGAATATTTACATTGAGGTTTGGACCATCGTCTTTTGGACTATTTTCTAATCGGTGTTTGGACCATTTTCTAAAAGAATATTTACATTGAGGTTTGGACCATCGTCTTTTGGACTATTTTCTAATCGATGTATGGACCATTTTCTAAAAGAATATTTACATTGAGGTTTGGACCATCGTCTTTTGGACTATTTTCTAATCGATGTATGGACCATTTTCTAAAAGAATATTTACATTGAGGTTTGGACCATCGTCTTTTGGACTATTTTCTAATCGGTGTTTGGACCATTTTCTAAAAGAATATTTACATTGAGGTTTGGACCATCGTCTTTTGGACCATTTTCTAATCGATGTATGGACCATTTTCTAAAGGTGTAAATACATTGACGTTTGGACCATCGTCTTTTTGGACTATTTTCTAATCGGTGTTTGGACCATTTTCTAAAATAATATTTACATTGAGGTTTGGACCATCGTCTTTTGGACTATTTTCTAATCGGTGTTTGGACCATTTTCTAAAAGGATATTTACATTGAGGTTTGGACTATCGTCTTTTTGGACTATTTTCTAATCGGTGTTTGGACCATTTTCTAAAAGGATATTTACATTGAGGTTTGGACCATCGTCTTTTGGACTATTTTCTAATCGGTGTTTGGACCTTTTTCTAAAAGAATATTTACATTGAGGTTTGGACCATCGTCTTTTGGACTATTTTCTAATCGGTGTTTGGACCATTTTCTAAAAGAATATTTACATTGAGGTTTGGACCATCGTCTTTTGGACTATTTTCTAATCGGTGTTTGGACCATTTTCTAAAAGAATATTTACATTGAGGTTTGGACCATCGTCTTTTGGACTATTTTCTAATCGATGTATGGACCATTTTCTAAAAGAATATTTACATTCAGGTTTGGACCATCGTCTTTTGGACTATTTTCTAATCGATGTATGGACCATTTTCTAAAAGAATATTTACATTGAGGTTTGGACCATCGTCTTTTGGACTATTTTGTAATCGGTGTTTGGACCATTTTCTAAAAGAATATTTACATTGAGGTTTGGACCATCGTCTTTTGGACCATTTTCTAATCGATGTATGGACCATTTTCTAAAGGTGTAAATACATTTACGTTTAGACCATCGTCTTTTTGGACTATTTTCTAATCGGTGTTTGGACCATTTTCTAAAAGAATATTTACATTGAGGTTTGGACCATCGTCTTTTGGACTATTTTCTAATCGGTGTTTGGACCATTTTCTAAAAGAATATTTACATTGAGGTTTGGACCATCGTCTTTTGGACTATTTTCTAATCGATGTATGGACCATTTTCTAAAAGAATATTTACATTGAGGTTTGGACCATCGTCTTTTGGACTATTTTCTAATCGATGTATGGACCATTTTCTAAAAGAATATTTACATTGAGGTTTGGACCATCGTCTTTTGGACTATTTTCTAATCGGTGTTTGGACCATTTTCTAAAAGAATATTTACATTGAGGTTTGGACCATCGTCTTTTGGACCATTTTCTAATCGATGTATGGACCATTTTCTAAAGGTGTAAATACATTGACGTTTGGACCATCGTCTTTTTGGACTATTTTCTAATCGGTGTTTGGACCATTTTCTAAAAGAATATTTACATTGAGGTTTGGACCATCGTCTTTTGGACTATTTTCTAATCGGTGTTTGGACCATTTTCTAAAAGGATATTTACATTGAGGTTTGGACCATCGTCTTTTGGACTATTTTCTAATCGGTGTTTGGACCATTTTCTAAAAGGATATTTACATTGAGGTTTGGACCATCGTCTTTTGGACTATTTTCTAATCGGTGTTTGGACCATTTTCTAAAAGGATATTTACATTGAGGTTTTTACCATCGTCTTTTGGACTATTTTCTAATCGGTGTTTGGACCATTTTCTAAAAGAATATTTACATTGAGGTTTGGACCATCGTCTTTTGGACTATTTTCTAATCGGTGTTTGGACCATTTTCTAAAAGGATATTTACATTGAGGTTTGGACCATCGTCTTTTGGACTATTTTCTAATCGGTGTTTGGACCATTTTCTAAAAGGATATTTACATTGAGGTTTGGACCATCGTCTTTTGTACTATTTTCTAATCGGTGTTTGGACCATTTTCTAAAAGGATATTTACATTGAGGTTTGGACCATCGTCTTTTGGACTATTTTCTAATCGGTGTTTGGACCATTTTCTAAAAGGATATTTACATTGACGTTTGGACCATCGTCTTTTGGACTATTTTCTAATCGGTGTTTGGACCATTTTCTAAAAGAATATTTACATTGAGGTTTGGACCATCGTCTTTTGGACTATTTTCTAATCGATGTATGGACCATTTTCTAAAAGAATATTTACATTGAGGTTTGGACCATCGTCTTTTGGACTATTTTCTAATCGATGTATGGACCATTTTCTAAAAGAATATTTACATTGAGGTTTGGACCATCGTCTTTTGGACTATTTTCTAATCGGTGTTTGGACCATTTTCTAAAAGAATATTTACATTGAGGTTTGGACCATCGTCTTTTGGACCATTTTCTAATCGATGTATGGACCATTTTCTAAAGGTGTAAATACATTGACGTTTGGACCATCGTCTTTTGGACTATTTTCTAATCGGTGTTTGGACCATTTTCTAAAAGAATATTTACATTGAGGTTTGGACCATCGTCTTTTGGACTATTTTCTAATCGGTGTTTGGACCATTTTCTAAAAGGATATTTACATTGAGGTTTGGACCATCGTCTTTTGGACTATTTGCTAATCGGTGTTTGGACCATTTTCTAAAAGGATATTTACATTGAAGTTTGGACCATCGTCTTTTGGACTATTTTCTAATCGGTGTTTGGACCATTTTCTAAAAGGATATTTACATTGAGGTTTGGACCATCGTCTTTTGGACTATTTTCTAATCGGTGTTTGGACCATTTTCTAAAAGGATATTTACATTGAGGTTTGGACCATCGTCTTTTGTACTATTTTCTAATCGGTGTTTGGACCATTTTCTAAAAGGATATTTACATTGAGGTTTGGACCATCGTCTTTTGGACTATTTTCTAATCGGTGTTTGGACCATTTTCTAAAAGGATATTTACATTGACGTTTGGACCATCGTCTTTTGGACTATTTTCTAATCGGTGTTTGGACCATTTTCTAAAAGAATATTTACATTGAGGTTAGGACCATCGTCTTTTGGACTATTTTCTAATCGATGTATGGACCATTTTCTAAAAGAATATTTACATTGAGGTTTGGACCATCGTCTTTTGGACTATTTTCTAATCGATGTATGGACCATTTTCTAAAAGAATATTTACATTGAGGTTTGGACCATCGTCTTTTGGACTATTTTCTAATCGGTGTTTGGACCATTTTCTAAAAGAATATTTACATTGAGGTTTGGACCATTGTCTTTTGGACCATTTTCTAATCGATGTATGGACCATTTTCTAAAGGTGTAAATACATTGACGTTTGGACCATCGTCTTTTGGACTATTTTCTAATCGGTGTTTGGACCATTTTCTAAAAGAATATTTACATTGAGGTTTGGACCATCGTCTTTTGGACTATTTTCTAATCGGTGTTTGGACCATTTTCTAAAAGGATATTTACATTGAGGTTTGGACCATCGTCTTTTGGACTATTTTCTAATCGGTGTTTGGACCATTTTCTAAAAGGATATTTACATTGAGGTTTGGACCATCGTCTTTTGGACTATTTTCTAATCGGTGTTTGGACCATTTTCTAAAAGGATATTTACATTGAGGTTTGGACCATCGTCTTTTGGACTATTTTCTAATCGGTGTTTGGACCATTTTCTAAAAGGATATTTACATTGAGGTTTGGACCATCGTCTTTTGGACTATTTTCTAATCGGTGTTTGGACCATTTTCTAAAAGGATATTTACATTGAGGTTTGGACCATCGTCTTTTGGACTATTTTCTAATCGGTGTTTGGACCATTTTCTAAAAGGATATTTACATTGAGGTTTGGACCATCGTCTTTTTGGACTATTTTCTAATCGGTGTTTGGACCATTTTCTAAAAGAATATTTACATTGAGGTTTGGACCATCGTCTTTTGGACTATTTTATAATCGGTGTTTGGACCATTTTCTAAAAGGAAATTTACATTGACGTTTGGACCATCGTCTTTTGGACTATTTTCTAATCGGTGTTTGGACCATTTTCTAAAAGAATATTTACATTGAGGTTTGGACCATCGTCTTTTGGACTATTTTCTAATCGATGTTTGGACCATTTTCTAAAGGTGTAAATACATTGACGTTTGGACCATCGTCTTTTTGGACTATTTTCTAATCGGTATTTGGACCATTTTCTAAAATAATATTTACATTGAGGTTTGGACCATCGTCTTTTGGACTATTTTCTAATCGGTGTTTGGACCATTTTCTAAAAGAATATTTACATTGAGGTTTGGACCATCGTCTTTTGTACTATTTTCTAATCGGTGTTTGGACCATTTTCTAAAAAGATATTTACATTGAGGTTTGGACCATCGTCTTTTGGACTATTTTCTAATCGGTGTTTGGACCATTTTCTAAAAGGATATTTACATTGAGGTTTGGACCATCGTCTTTTTGGACTATTTTCTAATCGGTGTTTGGACCATTTTCTAAAAGGATATTTACATTGAGGTTTGGACCATCGTCTTTTGGACTATTTTCTAATCGGTGTTTGGACTATTTTCTAAAAGGATATTTACATTGAGGTTTGGACCATCGTCTTTTTGGACTATTTTCTAATCGGTGTTTGGACTATTTTCTAAAAGGATATTTACATTGAGGTTTGGACCATCGTCTTTTTGGACTATTTTCTAATCGGTGTTTGGACTATTTTCTAAAAGGATATTTACATTGAGGTTTGGACCATCGTCTTTTTGGACTATTTTCTAATCGGTGTTTGGACCATTTTCTAAAAGGATATTTACATTGAGATTTGGACCATCGTCTTTTTGGACTATTTTCTAATCGGTGTTTGCACCATATTCTAAACAAGTATTAACACACTTTTAGAATTTGGTCCAATCTTCGATTAGAAAATAGTCCAAGTAGACGATGGTCCAAACTCAGTACTAACATCGAGGTTTGGACCATCGTCAACGTGGACTTTTTTCTAACATCCCATGTTTTATACGTTTATTACATATTAGTAAGTGATGTTAATACACCTTGATATAAATCCACCTATAAAATGATATTTCCCCACGGTTGATAAACTGATGATAAAAGTTTTCGTTCGCTATGTAATATATACGTTGTGTCCCACGCAGAGGTTTAGGCCTACGCTTTTAATCATCCATTAATCATTTTTATACTATATATACTTTTTAAATAAGGAACCAGAAATAGTATGTGAGAATTGCCGATTTTTTGTAGTAACAAAATTGTGGTCAAAATAAAGTTCAAATGACATATTGATTAATTTAATTAGATTACAATTTATAAACTAATTAAAAGAAAACTAAATATATATATAAAAAATTCTGAACAATAATAAATTGAAAGCACTCACTTTACTAATTTTGTGTAATACAAATTTTTTCAATGTAACATTTTGTAATAATAAATATTTCTCATAAGGCACTTCTTAGCGTAATAAAAAAAACTGAGCAGGGAGCAGTCAGAGTATGACAACATGTTAATACTCTTTTTTCCAATCTGCGATTACATCATTGCTCATTTACTAAAATTTTATGAGCATTCGTAACGAGAAGGAAAACGGTCTTAAGCCCGGCATTAGTAATTTTTACAATTTATAAACTAATTAAAAGAAAACTATATATATATATATATATATATATATATATAAATTCTGCACAATAATAAATTGTAAGCACTCACTTTACTAATTTTATGATATACATATATTTTCAATGTAACATTTTGTAATAATAAATATTTCTCATAAGGCACTTCTTAGCCTAATAAAAAAAACTGAGCAGGGAGCAGTCAGAGTATGACAACATGTTAATACTCTTTTTTCCAATCTGCGATTACATCATTGCTCATTTACTAAAATTTTATGAGCATTCGTAACGAGGAGGAAAACGGCCTTAAGTAATTTACTAATTAGTAATTTTTACTATGAATAATTATTTGGGCGCGTTCATTGGAAATGCAGCAATTGTTACTGTCCAACCATACTTTCTTTTATTAATATTTTAAACACCCATCATGGGATTTATTTTATATTTTTAGGCTCGATGAATCATCAAACCTGTACAAAATTAACGATTCAATGTTATAGAATTATTCAAAGATGGCTATTACTTCTTGTACACTGAACCAATGAAAATAGGATGGTTACATTCAATTGAGAGGTTAGAATCTTATGATAAAATATACTCATAATATTATACATATTTTTAGACATTATACAAAATTTAATTTGTCATATGATTTTTTATAATTATTTTACTTTAAAATTCAGTTATTTAAATCATGTTCTAATATTATAAAAATAATTGTCTCAAAATATAAAAATAAAGATGTAAATCACTAGCGCAACCTATACATTTACGGTTAACTATCAAACTATATTTTGCTAAAGACAGACCATTGTATTTTCGGTTACGCTAAGTGAATCATTTAAACCGCTTCAATATCGAACAGCTTTGGTGGAAATGTACACATTTTTTAACAAATTCTTCTTCAAATCATAATCAATTAATTATTAAATTTTGATTTTCTTACTTTAATATTTCTGCAAAACAGTTAAAGAGTATTTTTTTATCCCACTTGTACAATTGTTTCAACAATATCTCAATATGTGTTTTAGACGTCATGTTCAGTCCACGTTTAATAAGCATACCGTTTTCGAAATTAGCTCTTCTCTTACCTGGAGATTGAAGAAATGGATGGGATGCATTACTTGGGTCAGAGTAATAAATAAGAAAAAATATTGTTCGCAAATAAAATGGTATTAATCGCAGTACACAGCTGATTC